>UXSR01000932.1:0-14213 GCA_900604375.1 Mesocestoides corti | reverse complement strand
ACACAATGTGCATATTCCCACTGAGACTCCCTCATGCGATGTTACTCACTCTCAAATGATAGGATCAATATCGATCAATCACATCTAAGTGCCGCATTAGAACGTGGCCCTGGTCGCCTTGTCCTTTGACCGTTTAACCCTTTTTTTATGATTGATGTGTTGTACTTATTTATGTGTTGAAAAAATTGTTTTTTGGTTTCTTCGAAGTATTTTTTACTGATGGTTTAATAGTTGGAAATAAAAAAATATGCAATTGATTTTGTTCTTTGTTTTTTGTCTTTGTGTTTTACTTCATAGAAACTCTAAAAATTGATAAGCAGATTAAATACCGTAGATTTGAATCTCTTGCGCCTGCTGTTGTCGGTGATTGGGACAGGATTGGTTTTCAAGCTTTATTAACTATTGGTTGCCTTATCTCAGTGAATTTCTGTCCTTCTTCGACTGCTGAAGCTAATGGAATTCTTTTAATTTTGTTGGCTTGTCTTGTGGTGCAATTAGTTGAAACTACTCCGGTATGTGAATTTTTTCTGTGAAAATTAATGCACGTAAGCGTGTTTTTCTTTCATTGCCACTCATTTAATTGATCGGTTACAATTAATGAAATTGATTAGCTTTATTACTTGTGTGCAGGTTTTCTAATCAGTGGCGTACTTCCTTAATGGCAATTGAAGCTGTTCGGGTCATCGTTCGGTGCAGGCCATTAAATAATCGAGAAAAGGCATTAGAATGTAAGGAGATCATAAGCATTGACTCCAAACGCGGACAATGTTCAATTTCAAACTATTCACGTGCAAAAGACCAAACGAAGACATTTTTCTTTGATGGAGCTTATGACTCCCTGTCAACAACAGAGGAGATATACGCCGATGTGGTATACCCATTGGTTGAAGGTGTTACCGAGGGTTATAATGGCACGGTTTTTGCTTACGGACAAACAGGGTGCGGTAAATCCTTTACAATGCAAGGCGTGTCCACAGATCCGGTAAATAAAGGTGTCATACCGAGGTATGTAACTTAGTTGGTTTCAGTTGTTTCGTGTTTCATGTGTTAATTCCATATAATATTATTAAAAAGTTTGCTGAGTTTCTGTTTGGTGAGCCCGAGTGGATTGTTTGTAAAATATTAATGGTCGCATCATCCCCGAAAACTTCGGCGGAATTACGATTTTTTCGTACTATGGTCTATTGGTTTATGTGATTATTCAATTTTAAATGCAAGCTGCATTTAAACCAACTTTATGCTGGTTGGTTGTCACTGCAGTTGTTATTCGTAACCACTTTTCTATTTTACTCCTGAAGCCAAAGGCTAAATGGCTATTGGTGAATGTTTTTCAGGTCGTTCGAACACATTTTTGAAACGACAGCTGCCATGTCTAACGTCAAGTACTTGATACACGCCTCGTTTCTAGAAATTTATAACGAGGAAATCCGTGATCTCCTTGGAAAGGACCAAAAAGCCAAGTGCGATTTAAAAGAACATCCGGAGAGGGGTGTTTTTGTAGCAGGCTTATCAATGCACAAAGTCAAGTGTGTTGAGGACTGTAAAGTACGTCGTGGTTTTACTTATCTTTATAATAACTTTTTTTACTGTCGTATAGCATTCTCAGTCATATTTATTTGACACTCGTCTGGCGCCGTCTGGTATAGGAAGGTCTCACCAGGGTCTTCCAGGCTTCTAACTTCCTATCAATCATGTTGGGTTGCTGTGTTGTTGTAAAGAATGTGCGCATTAATTAAGTCTTAATTGTAATTAAAGTTTCTGAAATACGCAGGCTGCATAAATTGTTTCTAATCTTGCGATAAGGGTCACTGCAAATGAGTTAATTAAAAACTGTTTTTTTCGCTGTGTTATCTTTCTTTATCGCGTTTTCTAACCTCAGAGGTACCAGTTTGGGTAAACCTCCCAAAAGGTTCCCTTACTGAAGTAGTTCTTCTTGAAATCATGACCTAAGCCTATGTTTCAATAATTTGTTTAACATTTTGACCAGTTTTACCTTTTTAGTTGATAATGGATCAAGGCGGAAAGAACCGTCATGTCGGTGCAACTTTGATGAACGCAGATAGTAGTCGTTCGCATTCAATTTTCACAATATATCTCGAAATGACTGTCGCGGATGAGGGTACTAACACAGATCACATAAGAGCAGGCAAGCTCAATCTAGTTGACTTGGCTGGTTCAGAGAGGCAGTCGAAGACGAATGCTACTGGTGATCGACTAAAAGAGGCTACGAAAATAAATCTCAGTCTTTCAGCTCTCGGAAATGTTATATCAGCACTTGTGGACTCCAGCTCAAAACACATACCTTATAGGGACAGCAAGCTAACACGGCTTCTCCAAGTTAATTTCATTTGTTTTACTATATTTTGCGTGATATTTGTCCCCATTTAGCGAATACACGTTTTTGTTCTTTATCCGCAAGAGTTAATGAGGGAGTTTGTACTAATCGTATAGTCGGAGTGTTTTTTTACAAAGTAAAAATTCTGTTTGTGATGTAATTTGAGTGGCTTTTTAAAGTTTTTTCTTGTATGGTAAATCAAGTAATTTTGCTTTCTGCTCTTTATATTTGCCAAAAAAATTTGCGACCAACCGTCAGATCAAATTATGTCACATTGGCCCTCCTCTTCCGTTTGCTATCTTTTAGTCTTATTATAATTTATTTGCGCTAAAGGATTCGTTAGGAGGCAACACAAAGACTCTGATGGTTGCATGTCTCTCGCCAGCTGATAACAATTACGATGAAACTCTGAGCACGCTGCGCTACGCGAATCGGGCTAAAAATATTAAGAATAAACCCACAATCAATGAGGACCCCAAAGATGCTCTTCTGCGCCAATATCAGGAAGAAATTGCACGACTGAAGGCATTACTGGAAGAAAAAATGCCTGTGAATCAAATTTCAGCTCCATCAAGCAAGCCAGAGGCCTTGCGTCTGTCTGTCCTTGACATGGAAGCGTTTGCGAAGGAAAAAGAGCAAATTAAAGAGGTAAGCGCGTATGCACACCAACTATGTTTTTGTTTTGCCAATTTCTGTTAGTATTTCCACATAAGAGGCGGTTGCATTAAGAATCCATGTATATTTAAATGCGTACACATCGTGTGTGCATTGGGTTTTTAATTTTTTTAAGCATGAAACATTGAAAGTGAAATGCAAATGTGCAAAACTGTATCTATATTTGAAAGCTAGAACCTTCTATTGCTCAGAAATTTCTCAATTCATCATTCTCACGGTATTATTTATAGACAATGCTATTTCAATTTAGTCTGCTCGGTCGAGGGTCCATTAGTTTAGGCAAAAATTGTGTGGACTTTGATGTTCTACACAACCGTAAACGTTTTTAATCTATTTATGTGAGGCCTATGAGAGACGACTTCGTGAAAAGGAAGCTATGTACGCTGCGGAAGCTGCCAATTCAGCAAAACTTCAGGAAGAGATCTCTAAACTTACTAAATTATACGACACAAAGCTACGGAAACTGGAGGATAAATATAGGACCCGTTCCACGTCAACGGATGGTAATGGTTGACGTTGTGCAAATTTTCTTGCTGATAACTTGAGGGATCACGAAAATATCTTCTACCCTAAAATAGAATCAACAGGTAGCGCACGCAATATCCAATCTTCGTATTCACCTACTGCTCTCCCTTCTAATCTTCGAGCTTCGAATTCAGAGAATCTTCCAATTTTGCGGAGTTTGGATAAACTCTCTCCTCTTCCCAGGTGGACCTCAGGTTCGCACACCTCTTTAACGGCACTCGTTTGTCTTTTCCCCATCATAAAGTGGGGGAGCTACACGAACACCTATATGTGATGACCCTGATAGCTCTATTCAACCAAAATAGTCGTTGCCACTCTTATTTTAAAGGCGGAAGTTACTATTCTACTTCTGATTCTATAAACGAATGCCCTTTTTATTGAACCATCGTGAGTTTTAGTTAGAGATGAGGTGCATTCACAAAGCACCAAAATTCGGCTCGTTACTTCCTATGAAGGTCACTGACACATATGGAGGACCTTTTCCCAGGTTTACTGTTTCGCTGTGGTTGAGGTAGTTTGAATTTGCAACTTACTGATTAAATCTTAGCAGGCAAAAAGTCACGATCATTTTTTCTGCTTTGATGGTCTGGTTGCTCTTAAAAAACTCATTCTTGGGGAAAATTGGTTTTTTCAGCTTCATTTTTTCTTGCCATTTGAACATTCACCCACATCTATTTTAGTATTTTCTCGCATTTCTTTGATCCCGATATACCTGGTAATATGGCCATCAGATTTTGTTGTTGCTGGCTTGCATAATGTTTTGCTGTTCTTGTGATTTGTTGCTCCAGAAAAAGAGTCGGGAGCGTCTCCGTCTCCAATTGCGTTGCATAGCCTGGAGGGAGGTTCGTCTTCGAGGACGTATCGCCTATTGGATGACTCCGCACCCCAGCATCACGTAGACGATGGGACCGGTTCGAAGGCGCTGAGTCCAGTTCGTCCACAGTTTGCAGTTCATCTGGCCACGACATCGCTCGTAGGCGTGACGACCCCCCTAGACGGCATTTCAGGTGAATACGACAGATTGACAAAAGAAGAACTGCTTAGAAGGTATGCCGCCGTTTTGTCTGAATTTTACCGAGAAATCATTAAGCCCATCTTGTCTTAGTTATGCATTTGACCACGTTTCGGCTCAATATATTTTTCGGGGATCGTTACAAAAGTGTTTGTTGAGTTCTTTTGAGAGAAAATCGTGAACTTGCATACAATAATTGAGGAGAATTTTGGCATCGTTTTTCTTTATTATGCATAATAATCAGCGTCTCAAATGCAACATCACTAGCCTACACGCGTTAATCTGGCCGTCTACCGTCTTTGTTTGCAACCCAACAAAGCAAATTTAATGTTAATTTGCAGTCTTTTGAGTAATTTTAAGGCTCGGCTTTGACCGCCTCCAGCGACAGAGCCTCCGCTTTGTCGTTAGAAAAATGGCCTTAGGTAAGCCGATTTCTCAATTAACACAACCATGTCAGAAAACCCGGTTCCCATGAAAAGCCGATAGAATGAATTTCATATTTCAAAACTTGCGTCTTGTCCACGCGCCGAGACATTTAAAGTCTTACACGAATTTCGTTCTATGCTGCGAACATGCGTGTGCGCGCGCTATTTGTAAATTTTAGGGAAAATCATAATTTTGCGTTTTGTCGACGTTATCACTTTGTCTCGCTCGCTGGTCCCCAGGACACACTTTCAGTAAAGACCTCAAAATATCTTGGAGGACTAATTCTCGTGCCTGTTAATAGCGACTATTTCAGCATGTTTTTTTTTTCTTTTGAGACTTCATTTGTTGGAGGGAGACATAGTGGGCGGCGAAGAAGCGAACAACCTGGAGGTTCAGGAACGCCGGTCGCGCCGCCGCAGACATGCTGAGGAACAGAAACGCCTCCTCGCTGAAGCTAATGCCAGCCTTGAAGACGATGGCATTATGGTCGGTATTTATGAAAGCATTCAGGATGAACTGCGGCACAAAAATAAGCTCCTTCAACGGGAGAAACAGAAGGTTAGACGTCTGAAACTCTTTCCAAGTATCCCTGAATTTGGAAGATTAATAGCTCTTCGTCCATGCTAACAATGGAATATATTGCCACATTTTATCTGTTATATTTGGCAAGCTCTTATGGTGACGTTGTAGTTTGTGAATGCTCCTATACCTTATATTGAGGGTAGCGACGCCCACTAAAACTCTCCGGTTTGTTATTTTTGAAACCGCTCCATTTTTAACTGCATGAATGGTATGATGCGGATCGTTGGTGACATGACCATCCAATCACGATAAATTACCTCTTTGTTAAGTACTGAATCGGTGTAAAATACAAGGTAAGCTCTGTTGCGGCCCTTTAGTTTTTCTCGTTTCTGCTATCTTACCGCAGAATTTTGACGTTTTTAGGATAGGATAATTCCACACTTAAAAGCTTGTCTGTTAATGATAAGTGGGCGTAGTTTTTTTAAACCATGCAAATACCAAATGTCGAGGTATTTTAGCCATAAAGCACCGTATTTTACTTGATGGTCATGCATTTTAACCTGCTAACTGCCACGTCTTATAATGTGAATAAAACACTGCCAAGACGTGCGCTTCATTTCTACTTTCAGACCAATTCTCTTGAGGCTGAAATAGAGGACCTCCAGCGCGAATTCGAACTCGATCGGGAAGACTATCTCGAATCCATCCGCAAACAAAATCGACAAATCAGTCTACTGCAGGCCATCCTTCATAAAATTCAACCCTGCATTCGGCGAGACAGCAATTATGCTAACCTTGACAAGATAAAGAAGCAAGCATGGTGAGCCTCCTTCTTGCCACAGAAACGTTTGACAGCAAGTTGTAACCTCCCGATTTCCATTCAAAAAAATCCCATCACGCGGGTTCCCTGAGTTTTTGTGAAGCATTTCTCATGCAACGTTGTAACTGGTACTTCAGTGAACAGAAGTCTTAGTAAATAAGCTGTAACTTACGAAAAGCGTCGGAAGTATCGGTTATCCAACGACACTTTGACTTTTGGATGTGTGGATAAGTTAAGTGTAACTTTTTTAGATTCAAACCTAACGTTTTATCGTTTTGTTTTGGCTGCATAAACAAAACAACATGACCTCTAATAAGCACACCTCTTACTTTGCCACCGAGCACGTGGTTCCATGAGCGCCCTGCTTGCTACTGTATATCGAATACCGCGTGGCCAATTCATTTACGTTTCTTTGTGGAATTGTTTACTATTTGCGAATAAACTGGAATTGCAAGTATGCGAAAGCATACGCGCCAATTGCCTACCGAAGGCCACGATTAAACTTTGTCTTCTGAAATATTAGCACTTGGAAAAATTCGCACAGGCAATCAAGTGTTCGTGAAATAAGGTATCTGTAACCGCATAGTTTGTATTTTATGCCTTTCGAAGACCAGTGTTTAAACAGTCATTGAAGGGACAAATCGCCAATTCCCACATGTTTTGACCACTGTTTGCATCTGAGTTTCAATAAACTTGGGGTAGCCAGACAGACTTAAAACCGACTTAAAGCCTGTGGAAATTGCCCAATTCATTCTCATGAAGACCTTAGAAACTTCGCTCACAAAAATTGATTGCGGTAATCTGTGCTTGTTGTGCAAATTTATCCCTTGCTGATATTCCACTGCATGAATTTCGACCCCAGCATGTACCCAAGTAGCGAACGACTCACTAATTTCAGTTTTGACGACGACACCAACGAGTGGATTCTCCCCGCCCTGACGATTGAACGCACGATATTGCCTGTTCCAATGAGCAGTGGCGCCGAGGACTTCTCCCAGTCCGGTGGTCGCATTGGTGCCAATCTTGTGTCTGCTGCCCCTCGTCCACCCATACCACTCAACACGCCGAATGGGACGCGGGACTCCGCTGCCGAAAACGAGGAGGCCAGATTATACGCCAAACTCGCCAGTCGTTCACAAAATAACACTGGCTACTTTGCAAGCAAGCGCAAAGAACAGCTCCTCATGGATGCGGGTAATGCCAAACATTCATTGGTATAGTTTAATTTGGTCGACCGCTTTAATAGTACGCTACCCCAATCTGATGGAAAGCAACCCGACGACATTGCAACCATGCCTACCCGTGTACTCCGAGCCAAAACAAACCAAATAGTCCTTTTTCCACTTGATTCAATGTTCCCTTGCAGAATTCTCCAGTCGTAAACCCTACTAAGTCAATTACACCAGCCTCCACATCCGTCATTTGAACAGCAAGCTCGATAATTCTGCAGTACAATGACGTCGACCTTATCTTTTTCGATTAAACTCGAGAGTCAAACAACCATTTCCATACAAGCATTCTGCCGAATGTCACATGGGGCATTCCTTCCTTAAAGTGTACATCAAAAAATTATAACACACGCCGCCATATTGATGTTACAGCAATTTACGGAAAGTCCACTTTATCGAAACGCCTTCAATGACTAGCATTTACAACCACGTGTCTTTGTTACACGCATGTTACTTAGATTAAACTTTAATTTGCCCCTGGCTTTTGACATAACGACGACGCGAAATCAGAGTTAGGCCAGAAAGGATGAACGTCCCTAATCAGAAGTCCTGTTTTCTCGTAAAGCTTGAACCTCGCCATACAATAACCAACGTAAATTATGGGCATGCGAATGGAAAGAGGAATCTTGACTTTCGGCGAAATGAGTGCTTTGCGACCCCGAAGTAAATCAAAATTACAAGCATCTAAAGACAAGCCTAGTTTTCTGAGAATGGTTAACTTTTACGATTTCTGAAGTGGGCGAACGTGCAACTAGCCAGTAAAAAGCAACTTCCCTGAAGTGGGTAAAGCAGAGGCGCACTCTCAGTTCGTGAGTTTGTTAAATTACGTCTCGTCCTCTCGTTGATTCTAGTAAATAAGCTTTCTCGGGAGGTAGGTAGTCGCGCCAAAGTGAGAGCCTCGTTATTAACAACACGAACACCCTTTTCAACTATCAGCGAATGAACTGGCTTTGGAACCAGAGTTAGACAGAACGGCGGCCTCTCGTCAACCTGAACTCGCGGCTGTTGAAGACCGACTTGTAATAAACGTCGGAATTTTCGAAGCTCGCTACCCCCTACGTATTGTCTGCCTTCATGTAGCGCCATTGCCACATAACCCTACCGTTAATTGACCGCCAATTTTACCCACCCCCACACCCTCTTTTGATAAAAATGTTTTGTCTTTTGTAGAGAGAATCAGTGCCTTTCGTCACCATAACCCGAGCAGCCGGACCGATGGTGAACTCCATAAAAAAGGCTCTATGCCGAAATTTTGAACGTGATGCTTGTCTAAGACTCCACATAGGCTTACGTAAGTGTCCAAATTCGTCGTAGCCATCCAAAACGGGAACCTCATTTATCAGGTCACTTGGCGCTACGAACTAATCTCCGAAGCAGCTAAGTCATTGTTTTACATACATTCTGCAGAACACACAAGACAAAAATCTTTTGGACTGAATTACCACTCCAATACCCGCACTCCCACAGGTTACAAAATCGTTTACACTTATCTTACTACACGAACTCGGCCCCACAAAGCACGAATAATTCGTACATCCAACCTGAGGCTGGCCAGTTTGTTCCAATACCGACTATTACAATTTAGATGGCGATTCTCATAAATGTTCTCAGAAAGCCCCCCTTCTGCAGATTTCACTTGATGTCACTTACCTTATACTACAGGTCTGTGAAGTTAGTTCTCTCGTACGAGCGCGTCAATCAGGTCTTCGGTGTACGTCGTCGCCACTTGCAATGGACACCGCTTGCTTCTTACTGTTCAAAATCCGACGACACTGTTGTTCATTGCTGATAGCTATACTAGTACCTACGCTGAGCGACTGGACATTACTGGGGCCAAAATATTTTACGATGCACACCCACCTTATCACCTCTACCATCACGGAAGTTCCAGTGTTTTTTTTCTATATTCATCTACACTGTCAACTCCACCATAGAGGGCAAAAATAAAAATGAAAGAAACGCTGGCTTTTGTACTGCAAAGAAGGAATGGCAAAAGGAGGAGTAGCATGATGTTAGCCACATAAACTCACAGCCACGCCAAAGAACGGCAGGGGGTTATGGGTCGAGGGTGGGATTACTCGGCAACTGAGCAACCTTGGTCTCAGACTTCTCCGATGTGGTCGGCGTTGAAACAGTTGGACGATTATCATCGTCAAAGAGTGCAGGCCAGTCTTCCAAGGGTTCCTGCTTTTTGGCAAGCCGTGCATTCAGGTCTTGTAGAGCAATTCGTCTTTAATGCGGTAACAGGATACAAAGCACAATAAATCACGGCACAAAAGTAGCTAGTTTTGCTGTAAAAGTGGTATGAACCTCAAGAAGATTGCCGTAGACATTTGGCTATTGAGAGCTGTGTTTCTAGTGATAATTGTGAGTTTGAAAAGATCAAAACAGATTTCGATAAACTATATTGAACGAAACTCCCGACGTTGGTAGTGAATGGCGCCATTGTGGCTAAGTCGTTATGACCTGAAATCTCAACAATGGACAAGGGATTCGATTTGTGAGCACCACATTTGCCTGTGTGCATATCGTGCTACCGTATAAATTTATATTACTGGATATTAAATATGTGTTTTCAGGTTTTAATGGCTGGAATACGAATATGACCGTGTATACTTTCTTTGAGCATCTTGAACGCGATGATAAAACCCAAATAAGTAGCCGGAAAATTTTATTGCATGAGAGGCTTAAATAACCTCAGAGAAGTGCCACATTAAAAGTGATTCCAAACGTTTTGTTTCAGAGACTTCAGTGATGGTTACAAGGGTTTTGATCACTCAGAAACCAAAAAGGTGTAAGTTAGGTAAAAGGCCAAGCACCCTGAAGGGATAAGTATACACGCTTAATAATGTCCTTTGGTTACCATGGGAGACCAGTTTTAGGATGCTGGTACCTTTTGAAAATGTGACTATGTGCAACAGTTTGCAGCGCCCAGGTGTCAAATGTTAACTATGCTACAGCTACCAGAGCTCGTGGAAGTTCGTACAACCCTAAATTTCGTTAAAATTGAATATTCCTCGAGTTAAACGTATATCATTAAGTGTCATATAACATAAAGACTAATTTGAGTAAGGAAACTCAAAATTTCGTTGAATTCATTGCCATGTTCACGAATTTAAGCTCAGGGTACGTGTTTTTGTGATATCGAAACGCTGCGCGCTTAAGCGAAGATAAACCTTATATATACATTTTCGAACCACCTTCAAATAGATTCATGGTGAGCAGGTTATAATTGGTGCAGGGCTCTGGATTAAACGTGATGATCTGATAATAACATTTGCTAGATTTGAAACCTGAAATATATAAACATTTTCTGGCGAAATGTAACGCTCTTCTGGAAAAATATACAAAATCCGACGTACCAGGAGTTTCATCAGTCTCAAATATATTGCAAGTTAATTTTTGGATATTAAACAAGGCAATCTTAGCAATATCTATTTTAGTCTAGTTTAAATTAAGACAAAATTACTTCAACTTCTAACAAAAAATTCTGCAGATGTTATGATTTAGCTATTTTGCATTTTGTAGGTGCCGCAGTATTTGAATTGTTTTGATAAAGTATGGTACAAGACATTTAATGTTATGGATACATCGAGATCATCAAAGGCAGATTACGTTGACGGTGAAAATGGAAGAACGCTAGTTAAACACAATCGATGTTAAACGATGTTAAGATATCAGAGTCCAAATCTCGGCATCTCGTAAGTTCAGTCGACCTCCAATTCCTCCAGATGACGGCTATTTTTTTTCATTTTGGTGATTTATCAATGTCGGCCCTTCAAATTACATCCAAGGGAACCATTAATCCAGAAGTCTGTTATAGTTAAACCGAACCAAATGATGCTATCTAGTGAAATATTCAGAATTTGTGAATAGCACGGTTTTTAAATAACATGCTCCTTACCGCGACTAATTTGCCCTCATTTAAACAGATTTTTGAGCTACTTAAGGTTTCCAAATAGCAAAGAGGTTAAGCAAATAACCTTTTGAAGTTATTTTAATATACGAACATCGTGGTTTAAACTAAACATGCCGAAAGTCCTAAACTTGGCACAGTTCACACCAACACTAGGCTGATGTAAGCTACCAAACATACTTGTAGCGGTCGCTCTCGTTGTAGGAAACCTTGAGGACGTCTTTGGAAAGGGAAGAAGCTGAGAGGATTTCATATTGCTGTTCTATTTTTGGACAGATTTTGAAAGCAACGAAAACGGCATAAATGCAATTGATTGGGAGTGCGAGAACACACTGGACGATGTGAGGAAAGAACCTACGTAAAAATTAAACCAATCATGAGAATATCAACATCTTTGTTTTTAACTTGTACAGTCCAGCACAATTTACAATCAACCATTTTAATTTCAATTTAATATTCATGATCATGCAATAAAACCTGAGATTCAGGTTTTACAGTACTTTATCAATGCTAAATCAAATCCAGGCTGATGCTCTTCAAAAGCGAAAATAAAAATGGGTGATTAAATCCAAAATTTACCTAACAAATGAGAAGCTGTTCCGAAAATCACCACGTTTTCCATCAGTGTGTTTCTGGAAGAACCTCAAGTATATCCAACCGAATAGCAGGCCGAAGAACGAATACGCAAAAGTGATTGCGGGAACAATACCAAAAAAACTTAGAAAAGCGAATGAGCTTAAGTACAGTAAGGGTGCGTAGCAACAGAAAATCTGAAATGTTTTGTGCGAAGTGGAGTCGGTCATTAACTGTTTCGTAACCACCCCAACTGCAGCAGCGAAAGAACTAGAACCATGTACACCTGTGAAATACAGATCGGCCTCTGTTCTCGTGTTTGCAAACTTCACGTAGTAGTAAATAAGACAAGCAAAGCCAGGGAACCAGGTAGTAATTAACAAAAACTTAACTTTCTCAACTGTATTCCAACGTTTTTGAATGATTACTTCAAATGCATAAAACGAAAAAATGTCGACCAAAAATAAAATGACGTTTGTGTTGACAAAGAAAAATGTAAACAATCTATAAATTTGAAAATTTGGGTAGTACAAAGAACATGTGAGCAACTTCAATTCGTCACAAATTCCAACAGTAAATAAAGAACAGTCGACGAAAAAAATTACAAGAAATAATTCCGCTAAAATAGTGAAAGAAGAAAGTGGATAAATGACACGACAAACACGCATAGCCCAAAAGTAATCGACCCAGGAAAATAAGAACAAATGCGCGGGGCTGGTATAACCACATAAAACAACATCAGTTATGTGTACATTTTTTAAAAAATGAAGGCAAATTATTTGCATGCAAAAATAAGGCATTGTAACATAATCAAAACAATTTATATCTTAACGCAACTTTCATATGGCTTCATATAAATGTCAGCAGACTAATCACTTCCTTTGGAAGTAGTTAAATCTCTGTGTTTAACTCATGTGTAAAAGTGTGCAATTTTAAAACTACGTGATTTTGTAATTTCGCTTAGATTTGTAGTGACAAATAAAAATCAAGACAAGGAGAATGAACACATAACAACACCTACACAATATATTTATTTTAAAAAATCAAAATTTTGGTGTAGATATAAAACTAACTTATTTCCAACTGCTTCCAATACACGATGCCTCCATTTCATGTGATTTGACATTTGCCATGAAGGACACTCAAACATGCTCACGAGTTTTGTTGATACTTCTAACATTTCGGTGCAGCAAATGAACTTTTATGTACGGTGAGGGGCTACAAAGGAATCGGATTGGGATTCGTTTATATCACTAAAGGTTCGGTTTCAAGTACAGTACCCATCTAGTGCAGTGCACGTAACCGTTTATAGTGGCGCCATTATCGCCACACGCAGTGTTGTGCCGGGCGTTCACTCGTACCTACAACAGATTCGATGCTGGTTCAAAGCAGTAAAAAGTGCCTTTCATGTCGTTCAAATGCGTGTTCGGTGACGGCAACTTTGTTACTCGTGCAGTGCGTTCGTACTCCTGTCTAACGAGGGTCTCCATGTTGGTGGTCAACTTCCTGTTGTTAGTGAGATGCCAGGTGCGTAGGCCCCGTCTCACATCCTCACACAACTTAGGTGCTACTCCGACGGCTCCTTACTGTCTTTGCAGTCCGATATGATGTGCCGCTATGATCCCAATTATGGCACTGTTTAGTGCGTATGAGGGTCCGGTGCAATCCCCTGCATTCAGTTGCTAGCCTCACTTCGTGAGTAGTGTCGTCACGCAGCCCCGCCTGCTGGTAGTGCTTTGCGTCATTTCAAGTCGATGCCTCATAGGCACCCAAGTCTCATCACACTCGAGACACTCTACAACCGAATAGTTCACCAAATTGCCATGTGCGATTCGACGTGTACCTGCCTAACACGCAAGTTCTGCCGCCACACTGTACCCTGGTTCGGAGTTTTTTGTACTCCGACCTCCACATGGTAGCCACAAAACTGTTGTTAGATTTCCCAAAGTGCCTGGACGTGCCACTGTTCGCCCGCCTTAATTCCTGTGGCAAACACTGAAGTAGAGCGCGACACAGACCCTCACCCGCCGACCACCTCGCCAGTTTTGAGTTGCACGATACCTGTCGCCTTCGAAATGTGCGATCTCACCGCTAGCTAATAAACAACGTCCACGGGAGCTCGTCTGGCCCTAACTGTCAATTCGTTTGCCTGCACATTTGGCCAGACATTGGGGTAAGTT
>UXSR01000931.1:0-14229 GCA_900604375.1 Mesocestoides corti | reverse complement strand
TGACATGGTCGTCTGTTGGCAGAGAAACGACCTTGTCACAGACGCCCTGCACCAATGGCATTCACGAACAGCAGGACTCGCGGAGAGAGTTGACCGGTAGTGAAGGGTTGCCAGTCGTTACGATCAATAAGACAGGAGAACAAGTTCTTCCATCATTGTGATTTTAACAGAAGTCTCCACTGAAGCTTGAGGCCATGTGGAGTGCAAGGGCTAGTATATATCTCCGGATAGAACACCGAAGAGTTCGATATCGATCGATATTGGCGTGATTTGCATGGTGTCTTTGGGTGAAGATGCACCTGCTGGTGGTAACCATGGTGATCCAACACCGAATCGTTGTTGGATCCACGGCTCACGCATCAGACTGAGTGCGATTACAAAACCGTCGTCAATCACTAATGTGAATTGAGGGGCACCCACAGAGAAAATCGATAGGACCTGGGGATTGGATAGCCTAATTTGAAGTAAAAGTCTGCGAGTTTCACAGCCTCTAACTTCAGCAGCACTTCATGAATGTGAGTCCACATTCTTGTACCTCGTGGATTTCGTTTATTCTCACCTAACTCGCAAATTCGCCGGTTTTAGTTGAGTAACTAACCTTGCATGACCTGGCAGCAAAGTACTTCATTGTAACCGTTTACTTTCTAACCCAGCTACTAACAAAGTGGTCAGATTGTTCAACTCGGTTTTAAAAGTACATTATCTGTTTAAAAACGTTTTTTTGCAAAAACATGACTACTAATAAAATAGAGTATGCCATATTTGTGTTTTGCAAGTACACGACAGCAATTTGCGTTTTCCAATTTCCCCTAAATTTTCTTTCCTGCTAATTCACGTTTGAAAAATTTTTAATTAATTAATCTACTGATACAATTAAGTAGTAATGAAGCAGAACGAAGTCTGAGCAAAGTGGAGGTGGGAAAGTTGTCAAAAGACACTAATAAAACACAAAGTACATTCAAAGGAGTTTATTTGTACAGCATTCCGATTAATTACTGCTGGGCCCGGAGGTTTATGTCTTTTCGCGCAATAAATCGATAACATTGGGCAACTGGGGGTCGGGTGAGGCCACCAGTCTGACAGTTTGCCGTATCCGAGGCATCGCTGCATTCCTCAATTCGAAATTGCTCGACAATGTGGCTCATCACCCTGGTGATAACGCGCGTTGCAAACATGAATCCCGGACACGCACGAGGACCTGTTGGGGAAAGCAGAAAGTACGCATTCTAAACATGTTAAGAACGTGTCTGCGATCACAATTGTCAGTTGTAACGTAATTTCGCAACTTTTTATTGAAAAAAAATGCAAAGAAATTAGTGACTTCAATCACCTTCAATGATCGTGCGGTCACAACCAATCACCACTTTGAGAACAGGACTGTGTCCTGATTGGTTCACGGCGACGACCAATCACCTTGCTTTAAACATCATTAATTGATGTAAATTAAAAGAGTGCACAAAATTCCATTGCTAAAATCGATCCTGTTTACACCTTACCCAACGAAAAAGGTATCGCCGACTCGCAGAGAAGCGTCTTTGGCCTCGAAATTCCATTTTGCGCGTGTGGACATCCGCGTTTCGCAGCCAAAGCCTGCAGCTGGGCTTGATGAACGGCAAAGACGTTAAAGAAGACGGCACTGCCTTTCGGCACGTAGTAGCCATGGATACGACTGTCGAAGCGGGCGTAGTGCGGCAGAGCCATGGGTACTACACTGGCGAGGCGATGCACAACCTCTAGATGGGATTCACCGAAGGCGTCGCCGTCTGACACCTCCAATTTTCCACTTGCGATCGCGTAGCAGCTCCAGACAAGCGTTAGCGTCGTCGTGTCCACACCGGCTGCCATCAACTCGAAAGCCAATCGATTCACGTCTTGCACTATGCGACAGCAAAAGAGGCGGAGCTGGTTTTCGATTGGTTGGTTTTGTATACTCTATTTCAGATTAACGCAAAGCATTATTCAATGTTTTATGGCTTACATGAAACGTTGCCTCCGCCACCGTCGAGGAGTTGAGAGATGAGACACCCTTTCGATCGATTGGGATTTGCGATAACTGTCTGCACGGCATGACTCAGAATCGACGTGACACGTTCATACCTGTTCCATATCTCGTCCACCCCCAGCATCCTACGTGCCAGTCTAGAATGCAAGAGCACGTAGTACCTAGAAGAGACACAAATAAAAATAAAGTTTTTTTTTAGAAAAACCATGTTCATTTCTTCGGTTTTTGTTTGAATTCACGTCCCGTTTTTTCCCTGGGGTCTCCAAATCCACGTTTTTTCGTCCTGACGACGTAACCTACCGCTAATGTACTACAAAACGCGGAATCAGAATACCTGGGTGTGTCTCTACGACTTCCAACTTACGCTGTTCAAACCAAAGAGGTTGTTTTGTTACACTTAAACGACGCATTTTCCGTGACGTCGCTTGACATCACAGCTTGTAGAATAATCGTCGGGTTGCGTCATGTAGCTGCGTATGTGCGTGTGTGTGTGAAGACTTCAGGCTTGTGTTTAACTGCTCCAACGCCAACAACCGCATTGGTGTTTTGAAGGTCATCAAGCGATGGTGACAGTTTCTGATTGGTCAATTAAATTTCTATTGGGGATCCAAGATTCCCCAAGATCGCTCACCGTTGGTTTTTGGCACTGTTTACACTAACTCACTAACATGTGTTTTATCGCGCTTTTATCAGGCCATGGTCAACCTTGACATGAATTAGTTTCACTTTTGACAGCCGGCTCCGCACGTGGTTGACGTGATCAAAGCTCTTTACACTAGCTCTGGTCTTGTTTTTGTATAAGCGTGGGAGGGTAGGTTCTAGTGTCAATGAAGGATCTGGCGCCGTTATTTGAGTGGCTTTCTCTTTGTTACGGCCAAACGTAACAACTTCACACCATTTCATCAACTTGGTGTTTTTTAATTAGTGACCGGTTACCGAAATGACCTCACTTACCAGATGTTTGGAAGCATCTGTTTAAACTGAAAAGGTCCATTAACTGAATTGTTTTCAGCCACACAGTGAATTAGTTCCGTGATTGTGTTGTCATCAAGGGGACAGTCTGTTCCGAAACCGGCCACCCAAACCACGTTCCACACGAGGTGTCTGAAGACGGAACTGTCAACGGAAAAACCAAATCATTTCTGCCAACAAGCAATGTTCATGTCGAAAATTCATGGATTAGCGCCACAAACGATTGACCTCAACAGAGATAAACAAGACGAATTTGAAGTAGGTTAGCAGAGCGCCATTTTGATTCGCTGCTTGACCCAGTGGTGCTTAGAATAGACCCGTTCTTGGAATTGATAAGGAATCAGAACCACGGCGACAGCTACCTATTATGAGACTAACCAAGCGAATGATGTGTTCTACTGACGCAAGTTCAATCATATAGTCCACTTCTAAATGTTTAGATTCTAACTCAACTAGATACATAGGCACATGGGGTAATTTGAATGCCAATAATCGATAAGATGTCTGAACTAACAAGTTTGTGCTGCTGGTTGACATACTTATTTGCAAATAAGTAGTTGATTCTTGTTGGCTAAAGTGGCGCGATTTTGAATGGAGTAGTGATACTTACTTAATCTCAACTGGTTCGCCATTTTGTCGGTGCAGGAAGTCGACTAGTTTTGAGCACTCAGCCGCCAACTTTTTTTCGGTGAGTAAATCTGCCCGATCTGTGGACGCGTTAAGAGGATCATCGGAGACTGGTGGCGATCGGCCTAGTCTATCGCAGGTCCTTCCTGGCATGACAAGGTGAAGACCGCGGATGAAGATTCGTCTCAAGAAGGTTGCATTCTCACCATCGTAATTGGATATGCCTACCATGGTAAAGAGGGACAAGTTAATTCAACCCCGTCTCCTGATTGGCTTCTGCAACTAGTGACCTTCCCTTGACCAATCAGGATTCGACAAGGCTGTGCTCACCCCGAAATTCACAAAAAATCACCAGTAACATTCTGGCTGCATTTCTTTCAATTAACATCTAATTGGCGCACATGATTTTGTGTGTGAGCTGAACCAATGAGAAGCAAGTGGCGTTTCTGTCCAATTTGTGCAGTGCACAAGGGACTTCATTGTCGGAAAAATGCAAAATCTGTGTTTGCAAGAACTAAGACCATACCGAAGCCCTTTGCAAGAAGGTGATTGGTTAGCATTGTGTGTCGTCCGATGAGCGCGCGTTGTCTCAAGGCCGCCTCTTTAATGCTATCTTCGTCATTGAGAACGATCACAAGCTTTCCACAGAGCCTGAAACTCACAACTGGACCGTATTTGCGGTGGAGCAGCTGTACTTCCTTGAAGGCGTCACTACCTACAATTGGTTTGACGCAATTCCATCAGTTCATGTGCAACTGGGACAGTTTGAATCTCGACACCAACGTACCCAGACAACGAGTGTAGCCCAACCAAGGCCAGCCGATCGGACCAGGGGGGAGTTGGATCTGGACGTAGCCCCACCAGAGAATTCGATAAGCCAGATATCCAACGCCAGTTGCAAGAATCAGCCACTTGAGATTTCCGCCTGGAACATCTTCCAGGAGTTCGCGTGCCTGTGAGAAGATGACGAAGGTACTCAACAGGCAATTGGTATATGCACGCACAAATTCAAGGTTTCAAATCGTTGCTATGCCAATCACACACATCACCTCACAATTAAATCAAGCACGTTGATGACACCTTGAAAAGGTTGTGTTTCTTCACAAGTGATGCCACGTCATTAAAAGAATTTTTGTGAAACGACAGTTAAATCATCTCGCTTGTGGTGAAGTGCGTCTCCCAATTAACAAGACAAAGCCATCGTAAAGAAAATCGATTATCTCATGTCTGAGTAACGCTCATCTAAGAGGTCGATCGATCGATCGATGGATCGCCAACACGAGCATGCTTGTCTGGATTCATCTCGAAAGCAGAGCTGAGACAAGCTCTTTCCAGACTCAGCATTGATCAATTTAGTGACTAAATATTTTCTTGTTCCTGTCTTGGCTATAAATTGCCACTTTAAGTGGTTCTAAATGAATTTTCTAGTAACGATTCTCGTGAACAAACTCGCACAGAACTCACCCAGTTGTAGACTTCCATCCTGACGATCACCGCTGGGAGCAGCCGTATGTGTGTGTGTGTTTGCCGATTTGGGGTGCAGTAAGTACCACTGAGCACACCGCGTAAGTGTTTATATGCATCACCGGTGCAACGTCACACCCACGAGTCTGCCTTGAGAGGTGGCGAAAGTCGCCTAGTAGAGTCAGCTGCCAAAAGCCGGTGGTTGCGACATCAGCAACAACAAAACAAACCAAGAAGGCCGCCGTGCTTTGTTTGAATCTGTAAATGTCGGCAATTTAGACCTGACCAACTGCGGCCCCACACATTTTGACCGTGTAAATAGCCAAGCTATCCAGTCTAATTGCACGGCAAGATCGTGTGTTGGGGTTAATTAGTTAAGTTGTATCGATTGCTTGCAAGGACCTGACGACCAACATAAGCACTAGCACATAAAATTACACTTTAATGGGCGTGACAACTAAATCTACACCCCCCAAACACACTACTTAATTTTGCCGCAAAATTGAACCGAGCGACTCAGTACTTTATAAGTAGTATATGCCTTCACGATTTCGTGAAGGTCAAAGGTTGTTGGGTGCAGAGGAGCTGACGCAATCCCATTGGCTGAGGCTAATTTAACACCGAACCGCCTCAAGCCAGTCTCCTTATTGTCTCTGGTTGTGCTGAAGAAAAGGGTGACGTCATTACACTTGTTGTAAATCGACTCAGGGTTCCCCTCTTCGCAGCATGTCGCCAGCCGCGCGGATCCTCAACTCACCCTCACACCTAGGTCTCGATGTTAGCGCATGTATGACTCACACATCGGAGGTATAAATACACACGACACAACGACACCAACGTGGTTGAGCTCTGAAGTAAACGGTTGTGTCCACGTCCCCTCCGATCTTTTTCTTCATCGCGGGTATCAGGGAAGCGTAGTCGGGCCATGGTTACTTCAGTGGACCCGGCGTGGTTCAAAACCACACCAAACACAGCACGTTATTAATTTGCACACATGGTTGTTACTCAGTAACTTAAGCTTCTTATCGATTTTTCAGGTCAAAACCACTATTGCTCTAAACGATGATATCGATTAACTCAGACTTGGCGAAAGTTCTCTGATATCGATAGTGTCATTCGTGTTTAACCATCTGATTACCCACAGCGTCCCCCCCCCCGGCTTCATTTGGTCCCAATAGTATCGTAGTCGCTAGCTCATTACCCCAAGCAATGGTAGCCTTGCTAAATCTTATTCTCGTGCATTTGTTTTAGACTCGTTTAACCGATTCCACACATGACATTTAGTTCGGTCACTTGATCAGGTGCAACTTGCTTGTTTGGTTTGGCCTTTTGGTTGTACTACCGGCCTCACATGCATCACACGTGGCTGAATGCACCACATTTGCATTGTCAAACATGTTCACGCGCGCACACACACACACTCAATCAACCAATCAGATTTGAGTGTCCCGTGAGGTCACGCTATCGTGATACAGTGAAGTCACAAACGCCCATTAAAGCCGCACAACGTCCGGCCAATTATGCCGAGGTGGGCCAGTTTGTTAGCCATTCTTCTCCTTTTCCGCATCGTCGGATGCTACGACGACCAGTACCGAGGGTAAGTTTGGTGTTTGAATGATTATGATGATGATGATGTCTTGTGATTCACATATTTTTGAACCACTTCCGCGTGCTTCCACTTATTCCACATAGAGCCAAACGGTCGCCACAGCGGCGGTTCCTGGCCACACACTTCAGTGGAATCATGGACGACGGTAGAGTGAAGTCAACGCAGCATGGCCGACTAGTACTGTTTCAGGAATAAACAATTTTTGCGTACAGTAGGACATCGTCTGCACACGCAGGTAGCCATGTGCGACACTTGTCGAATTGTTTTTGTTGTAATACCAAAGAAAGCGCTAAGAGGTAGCACACACGGCAACACATCGTGACAAAGCACGTATTCACCGACAATTCATTTCGCTGCAACTCCACGTCTTTTGAATGTAGGAGTCAGATCTATCGACTTCAAATACCGGAAACCGCGGTGGACTCGGTTATGGAGGCCCTGGTTTCAGGAGAAGACACCTCGGTGTACGACGTGCTTAGATCTCCGCGAACACGCGGTGATTATGCTGATGTCATGGTGAAGTCCACGGCTCTCGATGACTTCAAGGGGATCATCACGACTCACAAGGTCGACGCGCAGTTGATAGACGAAGACGTTGAAAGGTATTTCAAGCAGTTGTATACACTTCCAGGCGTCGCCTTGGATGTAGATCCACCTCCACATAAAATGCACTGTCTCCAACTGCAACTTTCGATCCAAAATTCTGACTTCTGTGGACAAAAAGATGCTTTCCTGAAAGAGAATTTTGCCATTTAGGTCAATCAGACGTGCCAAGCGTGAAAATTCGCAGGCTTTATCCCGAAGTCGGTCGCGGAGGTCCGTTGGAAAACGTCTGACTCATCACGTCTACCTTCCCTTCAATGTCGTACGTGAAAGCGCTCCTTTCGTCTCCTTCAAATTTCATACTACACACATTTTTAGTCAATATACTTATGTGATGCTCTAAAAGGGCGTAGTCAGGGACAAAAAAAATTTCAAAATTGGACAAAAACGTCATTTTATGGCGGCATGGTGCGAAAAGGAGAACCCTGCGTCGGAGGATGGAGCCACCGGATTAAGGGGTTTGAATAAATTCGATTCACAACAGACTTGTAGATCTAATCATTCTTCAGCTTAAAAAAATACTCCTGAATCTGCGACATTAAAAATATGTTAAAATATCGAATTAAGGAGTATATGGTCTTAAATACGACACAACGAACCCCCCCCAACTGTGCAAACTTACGTTGAATCATCTGACAATGTTTGATCTTTTGAAGATGGAGGCTGTTCTTCATGAAATTGCCCAGGACTACCAATTCGTCAGTCTGGAAGAACTCGGTAAGACCGTAGAAAACAGATCCATTTGGCTTTTGAAGGTAACTGCTAGACGATTATGTGGTGTCAAATATTTCCGCGGTTTCCGCTCACAAAAGTGCTTTTACTCTGTTAAATAGATTTCAATGAATAAGTCTCTTCCGATAATCTGGATAGATGCGGGCATCCACGCTAGAGAATGGATTGCTCCGGCTACGGCATTCTACTTAATTGACAGAGTAAGTAGTGCTTTTCGTCAGATGTCTGTGACACACAATTTCGGCCGCTTAGTGACGCAGATTGCAATCATTGTCAGCTAATTGATAAATGTACTTGAGGCAGTGATGAAGAATCGATAGAGTGGAAGCTGTGGGCTTCAAAATTAATAACCGCTTTAAAAATCGCGGTAACTACACAATGACCCGCTTTATTTCTTTTTAGCTACTCTCACGTGACGGAGCGTCGATGCTACGAAAGTACCAATTCTACATCGCTCCTCAAATCAACCCCGATGGTTACGTCTACAGCTTCTCCAGGGTGAGTTCAATTCACAACGAATGAGCAGATAGGCTACTATGACAGATTGCCGAATAGCCTAGCTCTCATTTCTTTTGTGCGTAAAAAGCCTCTCTGATTTGTTCGATGGGATGACCTTGCTTGGCACTGCTTTTACCCAATGAAAAGGTGTCTGCTTTGTAGAGCCGTTATTGGCGGAAGAATCGAAATCAGACGGGACACAGTGAATGCTACGGCATCGATCTCAACCGAAACTTCCCGTTTCGATGGGGTAAGCACATTGCGTTCGTTGGAAAAATCGACTAATTTCCTCCAATCAAAATGCGGAAACACTGCGAATTGTACAATCACAGCGTCACCACGGAAATTCAAGGACACAATCGCAGAAACCATCGTAAACGGTTCTTCCCTTTCTACATGGATGCATTTTTTGCTTCTTGGTCTAGTGGCTTATAAAACTAGATTGCCTAAAAACCTTGTTTAAATGAAGTAAATCCAAACCACAGATGATCGTAAATATCGGTATTTCTACCAGTTTTTTGTCGCAGTTTGATGGACTTAGAGGAGACCAGTTAGTAATTAGCCAAGGATGCTTACTTTATCCAATTTAACATGAAGGGAATCGCATTGCATTGTATCTTCAAATAACGCTAAAAATCACGCCGTCCAGACTCCTGATTGGCTACAATTTGGCCAATGGGTGATCATCTGTGTTTTTTTTTTAGGATACAGCGGATCCTCATCGAATCCGTGCAGCGACACCTTCAAGGGACTGCGTGGCGGTGACCAGGCGGAGACGCGAAGCATCATCACCAAGCTCAGTTCGATAGCCAATCAAACAAAGCTCTACCTCACGCTCCACTCCTACGGCCAGTACATTCTGACGCCCTACGGTTTTCAACGCGGCTTGCATCCAGCCAACTACGATGAGTTGGTAAGACGTCCAGCACTGTTCGAAGTTGCCTCTTTTGATAAAAAAAAATCGATTTTTCTGAAGCAAACCAAGCATTCAAGGTCACTGGGGAAGTGCTTCTCTTATCAGAGCAACCAAAAGTGAGATTTTTGACTTCATTCTAGTTCAAATAAGATCTAACGAATCACACAATGATTATGCTGATGAAAATCTACTTCCACGCGTGATACCTACTTAAATTTCTTGGAGGCTCAAAATATGAAGTCACCGTCTATCATTTGTAGATGCGGTTGGCCTTGAAGATTATCTACAAGGTGTGGAAAAAGTGCGGCGATGTCTACACAACTGGAAGCTCCGCCGATCTCTTGTGTAAGTTCTGCACTCCTGAATTTGAAGGGTTTGTTTTACTGGAGGTTTTGATGCAAATAGGTCGTTTTATTGACGTCAGCTCACCGCATTCCGAGCAAGTGCAGCCACTTCTGACTGTCTGACCAATCAGGAGGAAGGGAGAATACGCGCGTGATTTGATTTATCCATTGACCAAATTGCAGCCAATCAGAAGCCTTGGTGGTGTGCTTTTTTTGTAGACGCAGCTTCGGGCGCATCGGACGACTTTGCGTGCGGGCATTTAAACATTCCTTACATCTACACAGTCGAGTTGCCAGACGAAGGAGCCTACAACTTTCTACTCCCGCCAGCTTACATCCCATTGGTCGGGAAGGAGATGTGGACAGCTCTGGGTGTCCTTGTGGAATACATGAAATGAGCCAATAGCGATATTTCACTCAAAAGGGACATCTTGGTGAAATCTTGTTAAGACTTTGAACAGTCTCCGGTGTTAATAGGTTAACAAAAATTCACTGACCAAAAAAGCCTTGACGAGTTTTTTTCTTTACCGGCTTATTAATTTGGTTTCGTTAGAAGATAAAATTAACATGAATGCCATTTTCCGGATTTTGGCACCGACTTGTTCAGTTGACCGTAACAACGACTGACGTGCTACTTTATTCAAAATAGTACACACTTTACCGCGGATGTTGGCGTCAACCCAAAACTCTGATGATTTCTAGAAAACTTACGCTGGAACCGAAATCAAGGCACCTTAGTTACACCTACTAATAATACAGTAAGTAGTATTGTTTAATGTGTGTGAGTAATCTATCCAGATATTTGGATGTGATCTACCGATGCTTATGCTTAAGGGACGGAAAAATATAAATTATTCACCCTTCACGTCTTCGCAACTTGTATGAGGGTGTCAAGTTTGATCCCTGATCAGTTTTAACGATCAACCATTTGATAAACCCGGCACCAATTATCAAATTGCCATTTTCTGCCAATCTGATCTCCCATTAATGATCCAATAAGTGTATTTCAGTTTTGGAAATATTCGTTTTTTTATACAAAAACGCACACGATTATCCTATTGGGCTTAATTCAAGGTCAAATCTAGAGAAATGGCCAATCATGTTTTAGGGAAAGCACATGAGATGCTGGTGCTTGTAAAACAGTTTCATAATGCTAACAATAACGGGTAATCACCAGCAAAGACACCGATAAAACAATTAGAAAGAATGTGCAATTTTTGTTACCTGTGAAAGTTCAAACACACCCTAAATGGCATGCCTTTTCAGTAAATTTATTTTGACTAAAAAAAGGAAAGAAAAATGAACCTAATCTGGAAAATGTTGTCCATCGTTTTGTATGACCAAGCAGCAGCGGCAGCAGTATGGCTTGTCTGGCCCCTTCCCATCAAGTTCTTTTCTCAGTTTGTTCGATTGTCGGTTGTGGCGTTGCACAGTCACTGTCTCGCGACCAACTATTTCCTGGAGATCGTAGTCAAGTGCATCCTTCATGTGCCCCCACCAGACACACAGGAGGACCTTCTTTAGGTGGACGGATGTCCTGTTTCGGCGTCGATGTACTTGGTTGGCCAGGAGCCACTCACGACCTTCTACATTTGTCTGTTGTGGGCCCCAGCATGTGGTCTTGAACCACGGAATTAACCCTGGCCCGATTACGCTTCCCTGATACCCACGATGAAGAAAAAGATCGGCGAAGATGTGGACACAACCGTTTACTTCAGAGCTCAATCACGTTGGTGTTGTTGTGTCGTGTGTATTTATACCTCAGATGCGTGAGTCATAGATGTGCTAACATCGAGACCTAGGTGTGAGGGTGAATTGAGGATCCGCGCGGCTGGCGACATGCTGCAAAAAGGGGAACCCTGTATCGAAGGTTGAAGTGACCGGATTAAGGGGAGTGAATAAACACGATTCCCAACGTGTCATTCTCTTAAAAAATATATATACTTTTCGTCACCCGCCAAAACTGTCCACAAAATAGTCCGTTCTCTGCTTGCTGCCGACGGGCAAGCAGTAAAAGGCATGTTGTCATACGTTGACATAGGTTGTGTTTGATCAATGCATGTGGCGGTCCCAACATTGTGAAAATAGCTGTTTGGATGACTCCTAACTAAGCAGCAAGCTCTTGTTGCGTTTGCGTTGCGTCTTCAGCCAACAGAGACTGCAGTTCCGCACCTTCAAACTCTCGAGGCTGTCCGGGGAGCGATGGGTCACTAATATCGAAACCGCCACTTCCAAAATCATTGCACCAATGATAGCACGTTTCATAAAACACAACTTCAGAACCAAAGACACTGCTAATTGATAGCCCTCCGTGCTTTAAAAGCACAATTTTTCCCTGTTATTGTAATTCACATGAAATGCAGTGCCACTGAATGTGCTGTTTATCATTTGCCATCGTCAACTCTCCCACTCTAAGAGGCTACGTAAAAACACGTGGACTTGTCGTTCCGTGTTCTGAAACCTTGCGTCCGATGCCTTCTAAACCTCAAAAAACCTGGAAAGTGCGTCTTTTTTAAATATAATTTCAAGCTCGAATGAAATACCTACAACCAATTAACGTAAACATAACAGAATGGTAAAGGCGTGCTATAGATAGCAGAAAGCAGACTGTTCGCCATTGGCTGAACTGGGGAGGGGGGAGGGGGCAGCGTGTCGCAGACTGCGACAGCCAGATTATGGACGTGAACAGCACGATGCAACGACCAAGTCGGCACCACAAATCGAGTTTTCATCGGAATTCGGCCAGAGGGACAACCGAATTGTGGCTGTCGCGCCACGGTGCAGAAAAAATCGGTTTTTTTTTCAGTACGGTCTGGGTTGGCCTGGGAATGTACGGCGGCCTGAGTGAGACCAGTAGTGTGGGGGAGGGGGTACGCACGCAGGGGTGCATGAGCAGACGCTTTTCGCAAGATCGATAGCGCCAGCGTGAAAATGGGGTCCGTGTGGCGGACAATGCGACAACCACCACCACCACCACAACAGTACCCTGGACACTCACGTGACACCCTGTCTATCGGCTTCTACGTCATTTCTTTGTCTAGTGGGTTTGAAAAAATGACCACACACACTTAATCATTTATTACGGCAAATCCAGAAAAAATCGCCATGTTTGTGATAGATTCCCAGGCTGAAAATGCAAAAATACCCGCTCAAGTTGGCTTCTCATTGGCCACGCATTGATGAACCGTAAATCCTATTGGTTGACTGCTCGACATTGATTCAATTTGTCAGTTTAACGATTTTGTGTCAACCTAGCCCGTGGAAGAACATCTAACTGGTTGTATTAAACCAGAGGGAGCACAATGTCGCCAAGTGTTCACTTCGTCGTCCACATCAGACTCCTACACACAGTACGTCAGGTAAGACATGTTCGGCTCGTGGTGGTTTTCGTGTACAAGCACAGAGTCCGTCACAGCACCTAATCTAAAGTTAATTGCTAGACATTATGGTACCCACTGACGCCAATTCCCAGGTATGAGCGTCACCCCCTCAATCCTAACTTCGCCTCGTTTGGGAACCAATAATCTTCGGTTAAAAGTTAACAAGGCGAGGTGATGTTCCCTTCATCGAGTCGGGACATTATTGATAATCGTTTGCTATGGCAACATACACGACGTTCACCAAACCTGCCGGTGTAACTAAATTACAGGGTAGACCGTTGATTAAAAAGTCTTAATTGAAAAGTATTAGAACTTGAACCGGAACACGTCACCCCCGGGATACCAAACGCACACCCCGCCTTATTGACGAGCACGCACACACGCACGCACGCACACACGCACGTGTGTGGCGCGGCCACTAACGCGGCGTCAACAGGTTTTTGCTTGTTCCTAGGGCGTGACGCATGCTACACTGCTCTGCGCGATATTAACACTTACGCATGGATCCCATTGGCTGAAGCTTTCTATTGGTTGGGTTTATTTTAAATGCAATGGGTGGGACTGGTCGCGCCCTCATGCACGCTTTGTCGATTACAGTAAGTTGGTTGTCTCAAGGGGGCTCCGGGTGGACACGCGATGTTCCATGGACTCAGCAGGTTCCTTTGGAGTTGATTTATTTGGTCTTGGCAACACGCAAAGAATTGCCATAATCAGATACACTTGATCGGAAAACAAAACGCGAATTGGCTGAAGTCAGCGAGACTTTACTCGCTTTAAACCAAACCCTGGGAATATTTTCGGATTCCCATTCGTCTTTGACATGCCCGCATCGTCGTTTTGGAGGTGATTAACTCGAAAAGTGATTGCAAACTTCTGGCCAATGAGTGTGAAGTGTGGTGTGCGTGTGGGCCAATCAGCTTCGAGTGTCACGAGGCACTGTCTAACTAGCTGGGGTTTTTTTGTGACAGCGACACAAAGCATGGCAATTCTTAGCGCGTCGCTGGCCGTTTTATCCAGCTTGGGCACTTCACGCTCACCTCCGATCGCTTTGTAATGCCCTAAAATTTTTCATGCGTTTAGAA
>UXSR01000930.1:0-14240 GCA_900604375.1 Mesocestoides corti | reverse complement strand
CCACCTCTAAAACGCTTGTACCAATAATTACACGTTTCAAAGGACACCACCAAGAGCACTACAGATTGATTCCCGTGCTTAAGAAGAATTTTTTATTCTTGGAATTCGTATAAAATGCGGCTCCATCTACTGTGCTGTTTATCAGTTAGCATCGTAAACTTTTCTGGGAGGTGATGTAACTCAGGTATACTTGTCTCTTGGTTTTCTGAAACCTCGTATCTGATCCTTTCAAAACCACGAGAGGCCATGAAGATATTTCTATTTTAAGTGCAATTTCGAGCTCGATGTACAAATAAGGTTTTACGCCTGACAGCTATAGCGTGCTGGGGAACGTAAATATTCTGCGTTTGGTATGGGCATTGTATCTTTCCACAGCTATTCAAGTCAACTCTAGCCTTCTCCTCCCTCCTCACCCAGGTACACATCCGGAGATCTTAAGGGCGCGTGCTGTGACTCCATTTCGCGACGTCACCTACGGCGTTCAGACGCTTTGCTTCAACGAGGGCGACATCATTGGGGTGAGTTTCTGTCCGCATGCCTTCACTCATCGTCCCTGGACAGTGACATCTGCCAGGCACATGCTTAGTCGCTTAATTCGGCAGGTGAGCCCCGCTAGACGTGTAAGTCTCTCACGCACAGTTAATTATTTAAACGCAATTTCCTGGGGGCATACCACAATCATCAACACGCTGATTAGCCACTTGTTGTGCGTGTCAAAAGCTGTTTATGTGATATTTGAGGTTGTCTGCATCCTGCATTCACAGCAAGCGCATGCCGATTCTCTTGAGGTGCATTTTTGTACACGCCAACTTGATTGGCTGGTTTAAATTATCCTCAAGGTTAAAACTGATTTCTGACTGGTCGATTGCTGGCACCGTTAACGAGTAGACCCCGCCAATGGAAAAGCTCTAACCTCTTCTACTGGGTGATAGTACGACGCGATTTTGAGAAAGTGATTGGTTTAGTGGAATCTTCTTGTTAAAGTCGGCACCCCAGAAAACAGACCAAATGAGTTCATTCGTTTCGACGAAGCACTGCATCACTAAACCTAGCAAGACGGTGTTTGAAGGACTGCTTTTTGCATCCAGAAAACCCAAGAGGCCGTCATAACATTAAATTCTCCCGAGCACTGCGGATCGACAATGTGCTTGGCTAAACCTTACCAAACCTCGGTTAACGAGTTTGCGATCCGAACCCTAGGAAGCTTCTCTTCTCGATTTTGATCTCAAACAATTTGGTGTCGATGCGATCGCACTCTAAACAGAAGCAAAGTATCAACTCCCTACTGACGCTACTTGGGCGAATGTGTCTGGGCTGTTTGAGCCTTGTCTGCGGCATATATTCTCCCCAGCACACACACACACACAACTCCAACATCGAGTCGTTTTCGCCCTCAGACGTGCGCTTCCCGCGATGCGGGCAAAAACGCCCGCTGTCAGGCTTTTTTGAGGGAGAGAGAGCCATCGTGTTTGGTGAAAAATTGCCAGTCGAGGCAGATTAGTTTGCTGCGTGCGCGCCTCCAACCAACGTGTGGCAACACTGCCGAGCAGGGCTTGGGATAGTCAGGGGATTGGGCAGGCCCCAGCAAACAGCTTGATTTTGGTGTCTTGCCTAGGTCTTCACCGATTCGATGACCTCCAGCGACGGCGGGATCGGTGCCCCGGTCTGGTGGCGGGGTTTCCGACTTGCGAACGGGCCAAATGGGGGCATCGGCGTCTTCCCCAGTTCTCACGTGACCCTCTTGCAATCCCCCACGTGCACTCGCCCCTTTCTTCCCCATTCCGCACAGCCCGCGAAGAAATCCGACTTGTCTGTGAGTTGGGTTGGCTTGGCTTTCTCACGAAATCCCCTTTTTACCGAAAGTATTTTCACTGTAACATTGCGCTTGACTCGGCTCAGCCAATGGCGGTGTGACCTTGGGTCTGCTTTGCTTTTTAAATCTGTCTAGTAAGTAGGAAGTAAGTGTTGTGTAACTTTGCTTGCACTAAGATGCCAGACTGTGTAAAATGTAAAAAGGCGATGCCCTTAGCTGCTACACAAAGTGCCAGATCACGATAATCCTCCCAAATAGTCGGATTAGACTTGAACTTAATTCCGTCTGATTTCAAGTTTACCACAAACGGATTGCTTTTGAAAGTGAGAGCGTTTAAACAAAATCGACAGTCCACGCGTGGTAATACATAGTGAAATGGTTACGATTACATTCTTGGCAAGGTTTGGCTCAAGAGGCTGTTAGAGTAAAATAAGTTATCGATTTCACAGTGAGTCAGCAGTTTGATTCGCGCCAAATTCGTGTGTTGATTTAAACATAGTCAAAACTTGCGACAGTAGTCGGTGAGGTCACCTGATTTGCCAAAACGCCTTCCGAGTCAACGAAAGGCAAACAACGAACTCCACGGAATACAGACGGCAAGAACTCACATCTTGTCTTACGAGAGAAGCGCTTAAAGCTTCGTGTTCACCGTAAACACCAGAATTCACCTCGACTTCTGATATTCCTTTTGTGTGTTTTCTTTTCCAATAATGTGGTTGCACTGTCGCACGATTTGGCCAGGGTGTGAGGCGGATTCCAACACAATCGGCTTACTGGATTTCGGCTGCAGTATTGTTGACACAGTACACACACTGCTGTGATTGGACACCTCAAGGTCGGCATTAGACATTGACTCTAAATCTCGCAAGTGATGGCATTTTCATGCCTTTACTTAATCTTTGTTGGGGATAAAATTCAGGAAAAGGCGTGCAAGAGGGAGTAAGGCCGTTAACTCGTGCTTCAAAGGTCCTTAAGATGAGATGAGGGTTACTGATGCGATCGGTGAAACACCGGACCAATTGCGAACTCCGTGACAGTTCATCCCAACCATATCTTCATTGTTGAGTGCCTCAGTTTGAAATCCACAAACGTTTCCGGTGGTTGGTGGCTGATGTTATTTAAGTAGGCGGTGAGATGCGACAGGACAATCAGTCTCTCCAATTTGACGGAGACATGCATTTGTGGGAGTCCCTAGAATCGGCTACCACCGGGTAAGCCCGATGTGAGTGTTCATTTGTTTAACTGAAGTGGTTGGCCCTTCAGCGAAAATGTTGCTCCCTTGAATCTGACCTGACCTTGAGTTGAGTAGCAGATGGTGAGTCGGTTTGGCGAATTCCTACACGCTGAGAGGTAATGTCGACATTGGGAGGGGGAACTAGTGCCTGATATTGTGACGAAGTGGCACTCCTTCACGTCTGGTTCGCCATAGCACACAGTGGTGGCGGTGGTGGTGGTGGTGGTGGTGGTGGTGGTGGTGGTGAGGGAGCTATGATCCGACTCGGTATGACTACGATGAATTGTAAGTGATAAGTCGATGGAGTTAGTAGTTCGCGCTGTGCGAGATCTGTGGTGAGATTTTGAGGCAGCAGATTTGTTGGAAGCGAGTTGGAGGTGCACATGTAAATTCACACAAAACACGAGGGTATCAGGGGGAAAACTCGAAGCCATGAGTAGTATATTTCTTCGTCAACGAATAGCGTCGTGAGTTTCAACGCAGCGGCCTGCGTCTTATGTTAATTTGATCAAATTTTGTGCCGCGAAACCCACTACGCTACCACTCAGATTATAATAGGTTTCAATCTAATGTGCTGTCAAGCTCTCATGACATCTAGTTCAGAGTGAAAGCGATCACTTATGCATCGGTTGGTGCCATGCCAACCAAAATAGTCGTTAACTTTCAATTGGTAAAACTATTGAAGTGGAGTCCTAGGATGTATCATTTTCGTATTTGACTATGCGATTAGGGGTGCTGTGAATAGCAAAACCTGGCCCCAACATGGCTTTGCAAATTTGCAACAGCTGACCGCATTCTTCTAGTCAGAAAACCCCTTCATTTAAACAACGTCCTACAGCAAATTAAAAGACGCTGCCTAATTTGAAAGGAATCAAAAACACATCGTTCTGTGGTAGTGTCCATGAATGACACCATCAGAAATGTTACTTCGGACCTTAGGTATTCCAATTTGATACTGCAAAAGTTCTACCACTACTGAGTAACAAAGATCTACCAAAAACACCTACTCTGAAGGAATGGGAGGTCTGTCTCCAGCGAGTAGACACACTTCGGCGTAGAGTGGCTGGTGGTGGTGGTCGTAGGCCGGCAACGTGTCCAGGTGAATCGAGATGCGCCTGGTCGGATCCAGGTGAGGTGGTCGGGATTTTCGCAGTTGAAACGGCGATGGAAGGCACGAGGATGCGGGCTGAAGGCGGATTTCTGCAAGGGAACTGGACCGAGGTCTACGCAGCCTCACATCGGGGGCGGACTGGAGCAGCTGTCGGTCGATGAAGCGCGGCAGGAGGTAGCGAATCACCTCGTGACGGTTGTGGCTGACAGCAAGGTCCAGAGCCGTCTCGCCGTCATCGTTGGTTGCCATGACATCCGTGCCCTCTTGATCAACTAAATATTGAACCTAATTTGAGAGAAAAACTCGGATGTACACAATAGATGGCCCAATTCAAGAACAGTTATGGCCGCTGCTAAATGCACCTTGATTGCATGAACTTTGATCAGCAAAATGTCTTCTAATAGACTATTCAAACAATCGTCCATCGTGGTGCGCGACGATTTGGAGCATTTGAATCAAACTGGTGTGATATGTTACCAGCACTGGTCACTTCATCCATTGGTGTTTCTTTGATGTGGGATTTCTTGACTACGTTGAAGGTTTTGCCATTAGAGGTGCATTGTTCTTTACAGTTATGTACTGATTACTTAGTGTACAAAATCGTCTCAATATGTCGAAAAAGTCCGTTCTGAGGATTGCGAGCGTTCTGGTCGACCAATTAAATTTGATGGGGCCCAAGTCAACGCCATCCTTGAAATGGAAGTGTGAGAAATTGCAGAGCGGATGTTAAATGCGTCACAAATCACAAAAACCGAAGACTTTGTAGTGTTGCTGTGACTTGTGTTTGTTCACGCTCCACTCGCCGAAACATAATGCCCCGTTTTCACAGTATGCCGTCAGCCATGGGGGAGCCTCAACTTATGATAGCAAACCCTCTTAGATCTCGTTGTTAGCACACCGATGACTCACGTGACGAGGTCAGCAACAGTGCCCCCGAGTCGTTGAGACGACCTATTCTAGAAATCCACTCCAGCTGGAATAAATTTTTGCGAATTATCGAACCACTACATACCACGCATTGAAACTGATTCGCTATTGGCGGATTATGTACGACACCATCGAGTAAAACCAATCGCAGTCCCAGGTCGACGAACCAGCGCAAGCCACATTGAAAACTTCAGGCAGTTTGATTGGGTCACAAACGTGTCGTGAATTTTGAGCTGCTTTAAATGAACGTAACGGCCAATTCACCTATTTACAGTTGACAACAAAGTCGAACTGGATTAGAAAGCAACCAGAGGTATTGCCCAACGCACCACATTGCTTCGCCACTTAAAATACTGAAATCTTTGCAAGTAATACATCAAAAATCGCTCAAATTTAAACGCTCTCTTGTCCGTTCAACTTCGTGTCAGTCAACGCTTACCCAATGACACTTGAGAAAACATTAGCGGCACGTCGATGCTGTCCGCTTTCATGCACTGTAATTGCACGATTCCACGAGGTGACACTCAGCGCGTGCGTTAAAATTGACGGCTTTTAAATGTCAAATTAATTACGCCAAGTGTCCTGACACGCTGCTGCCACTTTTGTTACCGGAATGTTAACAAAGTCGCATACTACGCGGTGCCATTTGCGCACTTGTGCGCAGCGCTGATTGGCGTAAGTCTAACCAATTTGAAATTCCGCCACCACAAACCCTTCTGGTTGTTGGGCTTTCTGCCGCAGCGTCGGCAGGCACAAAGACCCCATCGGCTTAACTCGAGTTTGCTCGTGTCTAGTAAAAAATGTCACAAACTGCCTTGAGCACATCTGAACAGCACGTCAGGAGAACAGTTTTCACATTTTAATGAACTCAGATGATAAACAGTAGTTCTATTTTTAAGAAGGCTCACCCAACACGCTAGGTGGTTTATGGACCGGAAGTTGGTTACAGCGATCATAGTCGGAGAGTTAACGAGTTTTAAACAAACTACGGCCCTTGTTTGTCATCTGACTCTAATGCAGAATCATTGGCCACCAACGCAGCTCGTACAAACGGTCTATTTGTGTGCTGAACACCAGTTGTGCAGCATTTAGCTTGGAGCATAAAACAACCGAAATTGTGCTGGTGTGTGTGTGTGTGAATTTGCAAAGTACAGCCAATGGCACTGGCGAATGAAAAAAATTATGTGCATTCAATGGGCTAAACGGACAATTATAATTGTGAAATTAAAAGAAACCGCAATTAATGGCCAGTAATTTCTTCGTTTGAAATCATTCAAACGCACTGATGCGGTAAATCGAAATAAGGGCGTTCAGCCAAGGCGAGTTACAGAAAGTTATAATGCAGCTAGATTCAGCTCTCTCTCTTTTTAACTAAACACTCTACATGACCTCATGTTTACAATGACAAACACGCTCATTTGCAATCTGCTTTATGATTGGTTGAATTGGCTGCTGTTTTAGATGTGCACCAATTGTGGCACGACTCACTACTGGGTGCTGGTAGGGGTGACTGCAGTGAGGATTTACCGAGAATAGTTCACTTTATCGGGACTTGAACCTTAGAATGCAGGTAGATTCAGCCACCATTTTAACCAATCATCTTACACCTCCAAAAATCCAATTTACTCATGTTTACTATTGCAAGCAGGCTGTTTTCGTTTGTTCTCACGAAATGACGGCGCCTCAGTTGAAACAACGAATAAGAACGACGGACTTCGTCAGTTACATTTGACAAATAAGAGTTCAGACAAACCATGGTTCTGAGATTTGATTGGTTGGTAAAATAAAACCAATTGTTTTTTCGACCAAAAGTGAACTTGTATCAATCGATGGCGTTCCATTTTGTTCAAGAGCATTTTGCCAGAGTTCTACAACTCCAAAATTCTGCACTTATGCAAGTTCTAGACACTAGCAGTGAAAAACGGAACACAGTGCAATTGTAAGTCATCATCATCAGCATTATAAATTTCTAATCAAATGGCATGAAGGGGGTGAGACATCGCTCTCTCCAATCTCTACTACTGGTCGACAAATTAGCAAGCATGTCCGAGGCCTCGTGTTGCCTTGGTGGAACACGAATTCTTTTCGATTAGTCAATCCTGATTGTTCTTTTGAGATAACGTCTTACTCCGACTTCTGAACTTGTTGATTGAGCATGGGGGTGCGTGGACACGGCTTTCAAAACGTGACACCATTGTGATCCAACGAAATTGACATTATCTTCGCGTTTGATGGAAACCAAAAACTTACGACGTGATCCATGCTGTTATATCGCGTGATTGCTTCCCATTGAAGATTTCATGCACAATTATTTTTATCATCAATGAAGAACCCTTTAATGTTTGTGGAGCCCACCTATCGAGGTCTGCCTGTGATTAACATGGCAACGTTTCAGAAATCTCTCGCGCGCTTACACAGCTGTGATCAGATTCAGTTGCGGTCCTGGATGCCATGTCTTCAGAATGAAATCTTTTGAACCAATCCTGACACCTGCGTCCTGTTGACCAATCAAAAGCACACTAGGAGATATGATACCAACCAAGTTGAAAAAAGCATATCGGAGTATTAGTTTTATGAAAAAAAGTGTTCATTTTTAGAGCAAGACTTATTTCCTGATATTTACCACTTCTAAACTCAATATCAGTCCATTATGTCGGTTAACAACACAGAAGTGAATCTACATTCACACCCATAGCTAATTGGTTAACTTCTAGTCATTGTTATTACTATCCTAAACGTTTACCATATCCGCATATCCATTGTGTGCAGCCGCGAGCAACGCAGCAGCCCTGACTTCGCTCAGGACCCCCGGAGAACAGTGTTCCTTGGCTTGACCCACGAGGACCCGCACTGCGCCAATGCTATTGGTGGAGGCGGCGTGACGCACCAGCCAGGTCAAGTCGGCTGGCGTCGTCGCAGGCGGCTGTTCGCGCAGCCAGACGGACAGGAGGCTGGCCAGGCACGCGGCGGCGGCCGAGCGCTGTTTTGAATCGGCGTTTTCGAGACGAGGCGAATTGGCAATGCAGAGTAGGAGGTTGTCGCACCTTGAAATCCAATTGAAGGGTTACGGTTAGGTAGACAAAAAGAGTACGAAGGACCGACCTTCACCAAACCAGTGAGATCGCATTTAGAGCGCGCGGTTCTAAAAGGCTTGAATTTAGCGGCAACCGGTAGTTGTTTTACGGTTAGTGGCTTCGATGCGTCAAAAGACGACCACTCAAATACTGGGCAGCACGCAGGCGAGTTAATGAACTACGGTTCGGACCAACACTACTGAATTTAAGATACAAAGTAGTTGAGGCAGTCGTCATCGTTTAAACGTCACTCATCCCACCAAAACAAATTAACCCACTGATCAATGGTCTCTGGTGGGCGTGGGTGGGCTTCAAATAGCATAAGTGGCCCAGCTAGGATAATTTTGGGGAACATAACTCAAGATCAGGCCACATTTTGCAAGGGGCTACATAACGTGTCTGCTATCCCGATGAGACGATATGAAGCATTGATCAATATTTTTTGATGGGCGTGAGAAAGCTTCAAATAGAACGAGTCAAATGTGATGCAGCAGGCTGGCTGTTTCAGCCCAAAAGCGGTGAATAGACATTAAAAAAACACAGTCCAGATACATGAGGCAACCCGCTTGACTCATGACCTGGTTCGGGAAAAGAGGTGGGGATGCGAAAACCGCAAAAACAACATTTTTTCTTCTTAACTGAATAATCCGGGTTTATTGGTTTGATTGGAGATCGTGCCTGACCCAAATTATGGAGCCTTCAGGTTGCAGGGCGATGAAAACACACACACATGTGGAGGTATTTCCCCGTGTGAAAAAAATATTCTGGGTAATATCTTTTCTCCCGTCGGTCCCACTCTCATCAATATCTGCTTCAGTTGATTTTGCACGGCTGTCTATGACCAGGTTTTCTGAACGTCGTGGAAAAGATGGGAAAAAGAGACACGATGGAATCAACGAAATGGTGGATGGTTTGAGAAGAAGTTGCAATCATTCGGGAACCTCAAAAACCGTATTTACCAAATCCCCCACTTCTGAGTTTGGAATTGTGGCTGGATAAAGCGTATATGTCTTGACAGATTTTCGTAAATAAACTGTGTTTTAATGGAAACATCGGCAGCGAGTGACATCAAAAGGTCTTTTAAATTGTGCGAAATTTCGACATTCTTGATCTAATTACTAGGTAGTGCCACACCTGTCATGGGTTTCGCAGTCACGTGCTATACCAGGGTTGCTGTCTATTTACCAAATCTACCGATTATTTGCCTTGTAAAGCCACATTTTCCACATTTGTTTATAATAAATGCATTTCGCATTAGTTTTCAGAATCAGTTCAGTAGTGCAAACTTCGTAAATCAAAAAAGCTGCTATCAAATGAAACAAACAGACAAAAAGAGCTCCTTGCGCTCACAAATGTCATTATTCTACGGACAATGAACTCAAAAACCACAATTTGACGCAGGATTTGTTTAAAAAAAACGTGGTTAATTCTACAGAGCGATGATGGTGAGCTATGCAGATTAAAAGCAATGACTGTTTTGAATCCGCTGAGCGCTTCCAGATTTTAAAGGGACGGTAAGACAGTTACTTTAAATCGTTGCACGGTCTGGTGTTTAATGACATTCAAGAATTGTCAATTGTGATGACTCGAGTTACTACGTTGGTTGTCGAATGGGTCATCTACCCTCTTTCACTCCCGTTCCCAGTTTTGAATTATTCTGTCCTGCCGTAACTCGTGAAGTTTCAGGTTGTTGTGCGAAGGATTGGGTTGCCGTACCCGGCTAATTTGCCAATCATTCAAGAGTCAAGGGATGAAAGGCAGTCAATAATTCGCTCACAGGTTTGGGAAATGTGCAAAAAGTGCGTCTTAAGGCTACCCGCAGACAATTAACACCAATCAATACTTGATTATTGCTGCAATTGTCTCGTAACCAATGAGATTAATGTCCTGGAGTAGTTTGGTCATCGAACATCAACAAAGGCAGCTTCACCGCGAAAAACGATTAACAAACTTGTGTGGTAAAGTATATCACTTTTAAGTCCAAAATTTGCTCGCAGAATTATTCAAAAATGGCTTTTTTGGTCGCAAAATAGTTCAGGCCAATTATGCCACCTAAGTGATGTTTCCTGCTGGTATTAATAGACCACTTTTACCACAGCGATGATTGGTATGCAGGTGGCGGATGTGGCTGCACGTCAACTCCTGAAATGGACTGGCTAGCAAAAATGTAGCCCTGAATGCTACTTAAGGCAGCACATTTTTCAAAATTTTGATTATCACTTAACGCTGTGCATCAGTTTTAGTCAGAAATACGAACACGACTTGATTTAAGTTGGCATTATGTGTGGCAATTTAGCGCACTGCGCCACATACTAATGAATAGTCAATCAGTCGAGCGTAAGGCAATTCATTTGGCCTCGCGTTACATCTAAGGAGGGCTTCCTTTGAAGTGTTCCACTGAAAGTGCAGTGACGGAGGACCTCGTTTCAAGGCGAAAAGGTCGGAAACAGCCAATCACGTTGACGATTATCTCGCGGTAATTTCGCTGCGCTTTCACCCACATTTCGCTTTAACTAACATCGACCGACAACTCAAAAGGTCAAAGAGCTATCCAACCTTTTTTTCCCTGTTTGCGTCATTTAAAGACCTTTTATGGAAAAATATTGAAACATTTTTTGTTCTCAGATGTGGGCTTCATTTCACAACCGATTGAAACCTTTGGACCCGTGCATTTGCATAAAATTGGAGCACAGGATGGTAAGGTAACTCAAAAAGGAAGTACTTTGAGTGGAACTAGACTCAATATCTTAATGCTCGTTCAGGGAAGGAGGTGTAATGAGATAAATCCGACAAATCCACGCCCATTCTCAGCACTCAACATTGTGTGGTCTTTGAGAGGTTCAGAGATTTCACTAAAAGCACAGACGTTTGAATTCAGATGCACTTTTGACGTGTACCTCCCAGTGAGTACCAAGGCTATCCCTCTTATCGCCGACAGGGGACGGTTTATTGTGAATCGTGTTTATTCACACCCCTTTAATCAGGTCGCTTCACCTCCTACACAGGGTTCCCCTTTTTGCAGCGTGTCACCAGGTGCGCGAATCCTCAACTCTTTCTTCATTAGCACGAATATTTATCTTGGAGTATCCTCACACCTAGGTCTCGGTGTTAGCTCATGTATGACTCCCACATCCGAGGTATAAATACACACGCGCAAACCCAACCACGACACAACGACACAAACGTGGTGCAGCTCTGAAGTAAACGGTTGTGTCCACGTCCTCTCCGGTCTTTTTTCTCATCATGGGTATCCGGGCTGCGTAATCGGGCCAAAGTTAATTCCGATGCACGGCGTGGTTCAAGACCACATGCTGGGGTCCACAACAAGTTGAACCTAGGGTTCAGTCTATGGCCTCCTCTCCATTTCCTAGACTGTCTGTGCCTGTGTGGTCTAAGTCAACTTAAAGTATCCTATTGTCTTTCACAGAAATAGTTTTCGCCTAAATAGTAGGGTCGTTATCTCACTTCACTAACCAGCTCGCGTCGCATCACACCACTGAGCCCTTGTGATTAGTCGCCGTGTGCGCCGTGGTAAACATGGTTGACCTTTGACACGGTGAACTCCAGCACATAATCACAATTTCGCAGGAATGTTTCGCATCATCTTGGGGTACTGCCTCGAAGAGAATGATGGCTTTTCGCATCCTCCTTTAGTAGACAGAGTGATTGTCACCGAATTCACCCCTCCCCCACCCACTCCCACACCCCACAAAGCCAAATTTATGACAGCGTTGTCAATGCAAGTTGAAAATTGGCAGCAAACGCAGATAAACAGCGCTTAGTTGTAACGAATTCGGGAAAAAATATCAAAAACGGCCTTTATAAACAAATGTGCCGTCTTAGTTTTGCAGCGTGAGAAAGAGCCTTGAATAGACCAGTAGAACACGCACACACGCACGACGCTATCGACAGTGATCGTGGAAGTTGATATGAATGCTTGAAAACATTTCAAATCGCTGACTTTCAAAAAGGAACATGACGTCGAGGAGAAGAGGGCTTTTCCGTTGACAGAAATGGCTACTCCAAGGACAAAACCATGGTATTGTTGGTTCTGACAGGTTTCAAGTTAGTTTGTCGATAACTGATGGATCAATAAATAATCTAAACTCAGAGTAGGGACTGCAATCGACCTAACTGATTGGTCCAGATGTCTAACGTTAGTAAATTCGCAATCGCGAAACTAAATAATCCAACTTTAGTGGTCTTCAAACAATCCTTTTTTTCCGATGTCACATTTAACCACGGAATGCTAAAACAGAAGCTGATATGACGCGCGTACACAGCACTTGTTTATGATAATCAAGTCATCCGAATAACAAGTCGGAATGTGGTATATCTTTTTACGTGATTACAACCTAATATCGCGCAATTCGAAGCAGTCTTGATGTCGACTATCGCAAATTACACAGACATGCCCGCGAAGCTTTCAAACACGTGATTTTTGGTGGTAGTATGCACAGGACGTTGAGTGGTTACACAAGCAACCATGTCCACAATATGGATGGATTCAAACAGCGAGTAATGATTTGACCAAGATTCCATCACCGGTAGTAAGAACTGGATTGTTACAAACGCTTGCCAAATAGGGCTAGTGTAAGTGGCAGTTGCTCCCCAGAACAGCCATAGGAAGGAGCCAATGCAGTGTGTGGTTTTGTGTGCTGAAAGCAACGTTTTTCGCGAATATGCCACGCGTAATTCCTCCGTTTAAACAGCAGTTAAAGGCGAATACAAGATTGAACAATTCATTCCAATACGAAACCATCTACTGGTGCCTTTTTGGGACATTTGGTGGCTTAGGAAACAGTGGAAGGAAACTTTAAAGTAACGCGCCAATTCATGCGGCGCAGTGCGAATGCTGCGAATAACCACGTGGTTTGGCGTTATTCACAGTAGCAATGATTGCAATGTGATCAAAAATGTTTTCGGAATTTGGCGGATCAATTTTGCAAAGCTAGACTACAAAAGTAAACCGAACGCTATCAATTAGTAAAGGTAACGTATCGGCGGAGCAGTATTTTATAAAAATAAACGACGTCGTATTTCAAACAATGAGAAACCGGGTGAAAGAAATGATGACGCTTGCCAATTGGATTCTTTAGTTCATTTACGAATTTCAACCTGTGCAAAAATCAAGATGATGTGGTGCATGCTAAAAAAGTCACCAAAAATTGCTTGCTAATGGAGAAGAAGCGCAGCGATTTCTAGAAATTTTGTTGACATATTAAAAAGCCATAAAAGGGATAAGCTGTTAAATCTTTTGATAACCTGTTGATAATCGGTTTTAAACAGTTTGGCTATTTGCAATCTGCTTGATGACTGGTTAAATCGACTGATGTTTTTGGTGTGCACTAATTGTGGCACGATTCACTACTGGGTGCTGGTAGGGGTGACTGCAGTGAGGAATTATTGAGAGCAGTGCACTTTACTAGGACTTGAACCTTAGAATGCAGGTAGACTCAGCCACCAATTTAACCAATCATCTTACACTTCCAAAAATCCAATTTACTCATGTTTACTATCACAAGCAGGCTGTTTTCGTTTGTTCTCACGAAATGACGGCGCCTCAGTTGAAACAACGAATAAGAACGACGGACTTCGTCAGTTACATTTGACAAATAAGAGTTCAGACAAACCATGGTTCTGAGATTTGATTGGTTGGTAAAATAAAACCAATTGTTTTTTCGACCAAAAGTGAACTTGTATCAATCGATGGCGTTCCATCTTGTTCAAGAGCACTTTGCCAGAGTTCTGCCAACTTCATGATTCTGCACTTATGCAAGTTCTAGACACTAGCAGTGAAAAACGGAACACAGAACAATAGTAAGTCAGCATCATCAGCATAACAAACTTCAAATCAAATTGCAAGAAATAAGCAGGTATGTTTGAGGCCTCGTGTGGCCTTGGTGGAACGCGAATTCTTTGCGATTAACCAATTCTGATTGTTCTTCTACGATAACTTTTACGATAATCCGATTTCTCTACTTGTTGACAGAGCACGGGGGTGCCTGGACACGGCTTTCAAAACCCAACCTCGTGTGATCCAACCGAATTTGATAAAGTGGTTGAGCTGGATATCATTCA
>UXSR01000929.1:0-14241 GCA_900604375.1 Mesocestoides corti | reverse complement strand
GGGAATGTACGAGCTGTGCTCACATGAACTTATCGTGATAAGCTCTTGTTATCCAAATGTCTTTTGTACAGGCGTATCGTTTACAGTTGTCATATATACTCTTTATTTTAAGTAATTTTTTTTTCATAAATCAGTCTAATTTTTTTCGTGATCGTGATGCTCTATTTTGAATATTCGTTACGATCAAATCAAGTGTGGATGCGAAAATTCATCAAGCAATTATTTTTATTTTGACAACTTTCGTATTAGTAGGCAGTTATAACATAGGTTTAGACCATGGTCTTACTCGAATCAGCTAAGATTATTTGAGGTCAAAAAACTCGAATTACAAACCAGAATTTTAAATTCACTATGAAATAAACGAAGGATTCGCTACTGCATGTTAAATATAAGTGGTCACTGCACGCGAATTTCGCATTATAAAAATGTCAATTTTGAGCATTGGATGGGGAAGGTGAGAGAAGAAAAACTTACTGATGCATCTCCATTTACATTTCTTCAAAGTCAAGTATGAAATAAATGGTGATGAGACATTAGTGATTCCCAACAAAACAAATTTTATTTAGATTAAAAGAACGGCGTTATACCGGTAACATATTTGAGCTTGGCAATTCTTTGGCGTTTGCTTTGAAGACCTCAATTTTAATTGTCTGAGCACTTCCTGCATTAAATCGTAAAGAGAAGTTAAATTGTAGGCGAATTCTTATGATTTTGAATTTTAAGAATAGTGATCAAAACACATTTTATATGTTTGATTTACCCTGAAATAAGGCAGGAACATTATCTGCTCTCCAAATATTCCGCTTATAGCTAATTCAAACACTTACGTTCAACGAACTGTGCCGTTTCACCGGTACAACTTAAACATCTGAGTTTCCATAGTAGGAATAAGTGTCCTTTTAAAATGTTTTAACTCGTCTGCACAATAATTGTATTGCCAGATCCTGACTCACTAACCAGGGAAAAGCCTATCGCGCTCCAGAACTGGGGTACAGTCAAATCGAAAGTGGACCTCGATTCGCGATTGAGGTATCCAATCGACTAAACCAAATTCAAAGCATGATGGTGCACTGCTGCCAGCAAAGATTCTGGGCAAATCTCTGCTGGATTGCTTTAAGTTGCACAGAAACAAAAATTGAAAGACATTTACTAATTATTGAAGAGGTCCATTTGAAATTAAATTGCAACATTTGGCACTTTTGCATCCATTTGAATATACCGGAAGATGCGATTTTTATTTACCTTGTAGACTAATTTTACAAATGAGTTTTAGGAATTGAAGTCGGTTACAGGATCGGACATTAATGTGATTTGTTTTACCCGACTAATTGTTAATGGCTAATTCAGATAGGTTTCTGTGGCTTCGGTTTCCCGATGGATGTGAGTAGCACTGGTTGTTTAGTTGCTTGTTGTCTTCTCTGTGGTTGTTGCAATATGAATCTGTTTGATAGTCGTTTTGTTACATAAATTCGCCCATTGAAGTATATTTACACAAGTCTCATGCATACAAATGCTGCTAATGATATCATACCGGGTACATGGCTTAATTTAGAGAAACATAGGACGGTGGAGTAATGGGTGAATTTACAGTTGTGTTACCTTACACTTGAAAATTGAGGTTGACTTCTTCTCCTATTAAAAATAGAAGTATTTGTGTAAAACTGACCGCTTATGAATTGAGCTGGATCAGTAATCATGCCTGTGATATCTGTTCAATTACCAAAGGTCTAATGCCTTGTAAGGTAGCGTAGCACTTTTTCTCAATTTAAGGACTCAAGCTTTAGTCGATCAAAAACGAGAAAAAGTCAATTAGCTTCGCCAGATAAGGTTACATTCTAACTTAAACCCTATTTGCTTTATTGCAAATTTTGTGTAAATTTGTTAAACAAAAATTCTTTCAGTCCTCAGGTAGCTCAACTTCGCCTTCAGTCTCATCTTCGGATGAGAATGGAAAGAGCGATTTGGTAACGGCGTCATCCAAGATGGAAGAGGGAAAAATTCCCCGACAGTACCGCCATGGTATTCGACATTCTTCATCGCACGATCGGTCGTCGTCATTCCGGTGGGTATATGGCGCATACTAAATGGTGTTTTTCGTGTTTTTGTTTTTCGTTCTTGGTGTCGGAACTTGGTCGTCCTTATATTGAAGTTTGTCCTCTTTGTACTTGATGTTACATTCATGCTCTTGTACTCATTGCGGTTCACCCTTAACGGCTGATTTAAGCATAAATATGTAAATGCTTCCTGTATATTGCCATGGCATTCCCGCTTGCTTAGAGCTGGGTCGTGCCTGACGAAGAACCAGTTCTTTTACTAATGCTCCATAATTTGTTACTTTATGTTCGTAAAATATATATATTAATTTCCCTTTATTTTTGAAGCTGCGTTAATGATGTTAATTCCATTCAACACGCTATTTGTTGTCAGTTATGCTGCATGTTGATTTACTCTATTTAGAATCTCGTAAAAATATCTAGACCTCATTCTTATTAGTACATCCGTGTTATGTGGTATAAAGTGACGCTTGTCTTGTGCGTCCTTTGTTATTTTCTTGCCGTGGTTCTTACCCATCTGACAAAGCTGTGTTTTGTTGTTGTTCCAAATATCCAGTAATCGCTCTGTTTAGCTCCAAACGTGGTTCTGAAAGTCGACGCGAGCGTCGCAGCCGAAGCCGCAGTCGCAGTCATGGTCGAAGATCCCATTGGAGAAGGGATCACAGCCGCGAGCACCGACATGTGCGCCACCATCGGAGACATCGAAGTCGTAGTCATGAGGAAGCTCGACGAAGAAGGCGTAGGGACGAAAGAAGACGGAGGAGGTCATCGTCATCGTCCTCGTCATCTTCCTGCCAAAGAAGCCGTCATTCATCAAAACGTGAAAAGGAAAGAGAAACTGGTTTTTCCCGAAAGATCATCGGTTCACGTTCCGAACTAGCAAAGGTAGGTATAAGTATTGGTTGCGACTTTGAGTCCATATTTGTTTCGATCCATGGAAATCATCGTATTTTCATCAAAATTATGTTGCCACAATGTACCTAAAATAATCTTCCGTTTATATTATTGCCCTTGGTTCACTAGAACAGTGTTCAACCTTATTTCATACATGCCTGAATAGTTGGCTCACTCTCTGAACTGGGCTCTAACCAAAGCTGTATTTGTTTCTCTATAGGCTCAGGAGGCTGTAAAGCCAGTGGATCCCATCGCTGCAAAGATAGAAGCTGCCAACAAAGCCTCAGCAATTATGGCCTCAGCTATCAGACCAGGTATGACTTGCCATGTTATTATTTCTTCTAAAATTTTGACGTCTTAGGTGTTCCATAACTGCATAAAAAATTGGAAAAACAAAATAAGTCTATGCGTTTTCCGCACTTTCATGTGAAATCATTTTTTATCGGTATCGGTTTTACATTGTGGGAGAAAGTGTGGCAAACTTTAACACTGTTACAACTTCACTCGCCTCGATCAGTAGCTTAAACTTGTTAAACTCGTAGTGTTTTTAGACGGCGCAATAGTACCTAAACCTCTCAACCCTAGTGCTTTTCCGTTTGCGCAGCATTAATTTTGACGTTGTTAGATTATAAATGTAACAAATCATACATTTTTCTCGTCAACGCAGGCACAACCGGAGGGTCTACCTATAACACCACAGCTACGCCCCAGGAAGTCCTTGCTCGCCTTCAGGAGACTCAAATGGCTCAAGTTCGTGCCAAGGCAGAGGCTGCCGCTTCTGCAGCCAATTTGCCGAGATTCTACAATCCAATGTCGGTGAACGCTGCCAAACTTGCAGAGCAACAACAAAAGCGGAAACTCCTTTGGTCTAAGAAAGCCGACCCGGAGACCGAAGCGAAAGAGGTGAGAGCTTTACATGCGTACATGTTCTTTCTAATTATAAACTACCTGTGCGTATCTACTCCAAACTAACAGTGCGAGATCACTAAGGGTTTGTCCCCTTGCGCTTACATTTATTTTCAAGCGGGTACCGGCAAGCGCCTAGTGTTGCCGACCGGCGTGGAGCCTAGTCATCCCCACAGCCCCTTCACTACAACCACCAACTTGAAAGGTCTCGTGTGTGGACGTTCAGCGAGGCCCACAATGGAGCAATGTACGATAAGTCCAATTTTTAAATTCCTTAAGAACAGAGTCACTTTAGATCCCCTCTGTCAATTTCTAAAGTGCCTAAAATAAAAAATATACACATATTTTTCGCGATCTTGACCGACGCAAACTGCAAACAGGCAGTCACGCACTGAATTATCTTAAGTGTGCTTAGATAAAATGAGCACTGGGTTTCTAGTTGACACGAATGCTATTTTTGCACAAATATGAAACGGTTATGCGAAACGATGTGCCTTAACTGAAGCATTAAATGCACGAAAGGCGGCAGTGATCAGACTCGCAACGCGCAAAATTACCCGGCAAGCACTGCGTTCCCAAGGCTAACCCAAAATCTACCGGGGCACCAATACATTGGTCAGGACCAGTTCAGTATCATAATTATGGGATCAAAAGTGTAACGATCAGTTGGTCTTGTATTTGGTGCGTGGTTTTGTCTTAACCGATAATGCTTCCAATTTTTCATTTTTTGTACCGTTTAAGGAGGCGAAATCGAAAATGTGGAAAACGACTTCAATGGTTGCTGGGAAGGGTGATTCCGCTGCAGCCGCCAAGTTTCGCAAACTCATGGGGATCCACGACACCACTGCAGGTAAGACTGATGGTCGCACTTCAGACGAGGCTCTGAACCGAGCTCAAGCCCAAGCTGACCTCTTCAGGAAGCTTGAACAGGAGTACGAAATGTCGCGCACCCTAACTCACACACAACGTGGTGTCGGCCTGGGGTATTCTTCTGCAGTAACCGATTATAGTGCCTATACTGCCATGAAACAAGCAGGTGGGAGCACAAGCCAGGATGGTAGTTGAGCTGTGACGCTAGTAAATCTTATGTGTGTACATATGTGATATCTTTTTTGAGCTTAAAGAATTTCCGTATTCGTCCATCATACTTATTAATTTGGGCCAATCAGGCTCTTTGAGATGGTGCTGGTGAAAATACTCGATATTAAACAAAACTCCTCCGGTTCGTGAACTAGCGTTTGCCATTAAATTAACGGCGTGAAGTATTGTGGGACGACCGACCTGCCAGCCAAACATCCATACGCGGGCTTAACTGGCAAGAGGTCGGCACATTTTACACTAGCCAAGGCCTTTTAGAACTCTTAAACATTACTACTACATGCTTTAAGAAATCAGCTACAAATTAGTGGGCCTCTGGAAATCCTCTAACAATATTTAATTCGCAAGTTCCTCGGTAACTTCTTGCAGATGGAGCGCGGTTCGTAGTTTTAAGACCAGCGAACACAATTTAGGTAGATTAGCACTTCAAAACACGAGTTCGCTCAATATAGCCTGCCTTACCAAAACGTTTTTAAAATTGACCATCTCTTTTCTCAAGCAAGCATCGGCCTGGAAAGTGTTCCTCCAAATTGCAGTGTGCTTTCCGAACGATTTTGGTCTTCATCATGTCAATGTGTTCGATTCTAGACGTCCACCAACTTGACACCTCAACGGTTGTGGCTTATTTCCTGTCTTGTAACGCGGCAGCTCTCGATTCCACTTAAGATCACGGAAATAATTACCTGTGTGGGGTGTTCGTTGTTTGATCTTTACAATCCCTGGATATCTCAATATAAAGCATGGAATTAGTTTTAAACAGACCATGAGTTTTGCTTTGATTACTGCAAGAAATCAGACGAAATACAGGTTTGTATTTTTCAGATTTCCTATACACGAGCGTGTATGGATCCATACAAAAAGCTTGGCTTGATCTTTTCAAAAGCTTACTTCTTAAACAAACGTTTTAATCCCCTTGGAGTCCGCTTAGAAAATCGCCATCAGGCTTAAAAGTTACTTTACTTCAGTAGTATTTACAAATCAGAAACGTTATTGGGCTCCTCTGCGCTTAGCTCTTTTGTCCCTCCTTTTACCTGCATTGCCTTTTCTTCCTCGTTTCGCTGAGGTTTTAGCTTGTCCACGGAGGTCAGACTTCATTCGCCTGTCAACTAGCTTAACTTTTGCTCCACGAGGCGCAGTTCTTGAAGTATTGCGCGCTCCATCTTTAGTGTTGACTACATAATTTGTTGGTCGTCGTTTTTTCTTCAAGAGGCCCGCATTTTTGTACATTCTACAGAATAAACACATATAAACGTATAGTGGTTTTAGAACATTCCTTATTGAACTGTAACCCCATTTCCGATTGCAATTTCCTACTATAAACCCTTAATAACAATCTACAGACTTTTTAAGGTAATTTGATACTACTACCTTGTCCGTACTTGAATTTCAATCTACAAGTCAGTTAAAAACGCAGTGAATGAACGAGATCAGGGGACTTCCAGAACACGAGTCCAATCAGAAAAGGTGCTTTTGTACTGCTGTTTAGCGACAATATAAATGGTTCTACTTTTCGGACGCCTTGAGGTCCAACTGATTTCCGAAAAACATTAGGGATACCATTACTTACGATTTAATCTTACTCCAGGCCTCTCTTTCTGTGAGGTCGTCTGGCAGGTTTTCGGCCCGTTTGCGGACAGAAGAGAGGCGTTTGGAAAGTTTTATCCTCTTGCGCGCCTTTGCCTCTTCTGCTTTCTTCAGTGTCTTTCCTTGAATTGGTCTGGTAGCTAGCCCCGTTGTCTGTAAAAAGAGTTACCGATAGCTTTGCCAAATAAAGTGCTTAGCCAAATCAGTTTTTCATCGTAAAAAGACATGTCACTGATGGGTGAAATTCTGGAATTAGAGATCAAACTAGTGGATAAAAGTTGAGTGCATAAACTGAACTTCCTAATTTACAGGGACAATGCCATTTGCAGTTTTTCGTGAGTATTGTGTTGTCTTGATCTTAGTAACTTTGGATGGATCAAGCAGAAGCCCCATTTAGTTTAAGCATACTTAAAGTTATTTTGCATGGTTCTGTCGATGTGCCTAAAAATACGTTAAAACGCGTGTGAGTCATGCCCGTTGGATTAGGTTATTGCAGAAGGTAGTCGAAGATGCACAGAAGCATGCGAGCGTGCACCATCCTGACGAGTTCCCTATAGCTGAATCGTGGACCGGTAGTCTGAATCGAAATATAGAAAAAAAAACAATCTGTAATGAGCGCTTACGTCCTCCACGGGAGGTGCCTTTCGCATGTGCTTTCGTTCGTCTTCTGCAAACCATTCAGGTAGGCTGGATTCGTCTTCAAAAAAGCGATAGCGATGAAAATTCCACTCGAGAAGGTCACGCCGACTCTTTGCCGATTGTATTAGCTTTGTGGCCAAAGCCCTTTCTTCAGCAGTCAAAGGTCTTCGAAGACGCCTCATTCTTTTTTGCCTTTTCGTCACAACTAAAATGAGTCGTTTTTAGGCCGAGCAAGTTAATCTACATTCAGGCAATTCACTATGAAGAGCTCGCAGAGTTGAAAGTCTACGTTCGCTGTCGCTATAGTAACCTGCTGTTTACGTTTCATCAATTGTTTCACCGACGCGCTAAGCAATTAAGATGCTAAAACAAGCGTCGAAATCCATTAGTCCCCACGTTACCTGGCACGAATTAAACCATGGCCAAAACGTGCGATGGAATGTCTGTTTCACTCATACATAATTGAATACAAAGACTTGGTGTACTGCCTCAAATCACCTGCGTCCTCTCTGACGCACAATCCAGTTACAACGGAAAGACAGGACTCACGTGGGTGGACCTCCTCTTCGTCGCTGGAAGGCACATCTGGCTGTGATTCATCGGTTTTATTTTTTCTTACGGGACTTGAGGGGTCATCTGCGAACGAAACGCGTTTCCTAATTCCGACTTTAGCATTATCCTGCCATTTTACATCCTCCTCGTCGCCTGACTCGTCGGCATCCATCAGTCGCTATAATTGCATATGAAATTAGCCATCATAAATACATATTACGTGGTGCAAAGAATACCCCATTACAAGCACTCTACATTAGGGAGTATGTGATCAATTTCAGTTAGCTGAAATCACAATAGAGAGTCATTCAGGGGCCTTGGCTAACAATCTGGGAGAAACGGTTAGGTTCACGCTTCGTATGAGTGACTACGGAAACTCGGCAAAATCTGAATGCGGTGATATTCACCCCTTGAAAGGCTCTTAGCAAGTGGAAATGCACACTATTGCGGCTGGCTACGAGTTGTGTAACATATCGACTTGATATAAACGAAACAGGTACAAGGAAATAGACATTTATTCACCAGTAAGTATTAAGGTCCCAGATAAAATCCTTACCTACATCATTATTATGCAAAGGAGAGTTAAATTAGGTTAATAAAGGAGAACGAAAATCAACGTATTTTTAACATCACCACTCGAATAGATTTTTTCCGGACACGAACAATCCTCCGTGTCCGTACTACTTGCAATGACCTACCTTAAGTTCAGCTGAATGACACCACGACTCGATTTTCCGACTTTTCTTAGTCTCTTCATCCTCAGGGTCCAGATCGGTAAGAAGGGAGACATGGTTTTTTGTTTTAAGCGAATCCGCGTTAGCCAGTGCCTCAGCGTACATATCGTCATCTATCCGACCGCCCCCGAAGCTGTCATCGTCAGACTCAAGAGAACCAGAGTTATCACCATCATCATCACTTTCGAAAACGAGGTTTTCTCGAGTATCTTCGTCGTCACTTGAACTTAAATAAAGGTCATCGCGCCCTTGTGGGTTGATGGCTAGGTGAAATAGGATTTGACACGTACGAAAATGAGTGCCTTACACCCAAGCTAAGATCAAAATGGCCTTAAACAAGACAGAAAGAATAGATATTTTACGAAGCAACAATAATCTTATAATAATACTCGAAAAAACAGCAAATTCTAAAGTATTTCTCTTGGAGGAACCTTTAACTAAAATGAGTGTAAATTGGGTTTGCCTGAGTAAAGTGCGGTTTCCGAGTATATCAAATATTGAGAAAAAATAAGGTTGTTTAATGATATACTATTCAGAATAAGCTGCTCACGTCTAGTTGATTCAAGAGCGCCAAGGTCAATTTCGTGTTCCGCATTTCTATCAAAGTGCAGATACTCGCCACCCTCAACAGCGCGTCGGAAGTCGTCGGCTCTTTTGCGTAGAAGTCTCCGTTTAAGGGCCTTCTCTTCATTCAGAACGAGTAGATCGGACGCCGAATGACCAGTCTCAGCGATTAGTCGTGCCTCTTCTCTTTCCAAGCGTTTGAGATCGCGACCACCAATAGAAGCTAAAGAGAAGAGTTCGCCAGCACTATTTTCCTCAATCACATCTCCTGGGTGCTCCATCTTCAGGACGATGCGTTCTGCAATTTTGCGCCTGGCCTTACGAATGGTCTTGAGGCGCCTTGAAAAAGATAAATTTATCCAATTTAGGTCGGGTGCAAAAGAGATCGGGATTGGCTGATCATCACTAAGGAGGTCACGAATATGCTGACACGGAACCTTAGGATCGCGTCGGTAAAAACACCCCATATTTAACTATATCTGCATGACTCTTAGTTCAAAGTATGAAATTATTTGAAACAATAAAGCTGTTTAATGCTCAGGTGGAAAGTCGATCTAGAGGACGCACTAAAGACCATGAACGCAATCTGCAGTGCCGCCTTGGTAACGTCAATAAATGATTAAAAGTATAAAATTGCTCAACCAACACGTTCCCCACCAGGTAAACTCACTTTTTAGTAGCTTTTTGTTCATCTTTCAAAAGACGTTCGACCTCACGTTGAACTTCTTCTTCCTCATCAGCAGATCTGTTCGCTGTTTCTTCTTTTTTCTCATCCCTTTACGCATAGACAGGATGTAAATGTTGAACATGAAAAGAAAAAAAATATTCAAATACATACTGTGGCTCCGTGGTTCTTTTTCCGGCATCGAGAGCAGCCAATAATTTCCGTCTCCAGGCGAGAATTGCACTATTTCATCACAGATTACATTAAAGATTAAATTACCGAATTTCAGATTTTCCAAGAACTTTAATGTCTGATAAAGACTCCCGAATAAATGAAGGTGTTAGTGGATGTTTCAAGAGATCTTCCCGATCGATGACAATCTAGATTACGTTTGTTAGTGATGCACCCGTCAGCTAACCTTATTAGCTTTTGCCAGACACTGAAGAGGATCATCTGCATTCATAAATTCTGACAGAGATGTTTCTTTGTACAATTTATCATCATCGTAACCTTCAGCTTTTCTAAAATGAAAAGATATGAATCAAGCTATAAAAAAAATATAAAATTGCATCTGTGTTGAAATATTATAAATGAACATTTACTAATCCCAAATAACACTTTAAAGCATTTACAGGCAACCTCCGTAAATTGTTCAGCGTCTAAGAAGGTTAAAACCCACTAAAGATGTGCATAAAATCAATGTATTCAACAGGATTACTGCCTTGTGAAGGAAGATATTTGAGATTACTGCACCGTCTCAAGGGCAAAATTTGCGGGCTAAATAAACAATACGTGCAAAAACGGACCATCAATAAGAGGGTGTTTTCAACTGTTAGAAACGTGGATATTTGAAAAGCCGTGTACTTTTGGGGATAAGTTAGGTGTTACCAGGATGCTTATGTTGATAGAAAATTATAGACCTAACCGACTACAATTTATCATTGAGAGGATATGAATTTTTATTTAGCACAAGCAAGTAGTCACCCAAAAGGGCTCAGAACATATAAGTGGTTTATTAAACAAAAAATAGACAAACAACAAATAAGACTAAGACGAAAAGCAGCAGAATTAAATTAAACGATCTACAATGTTTCGTAAGCATATAACTTGCAAATGTCAAGCTCACTTTCTCTTAGTAGTCTGCTTAAGGAGGGATGCAACCACTGTCTCTCGAGATTTGACAACTTCTATTTCGCCAAAGACGTGCTTTGGATCAAGGAATTTGGGGTCAATCGATGTGGGGTCCAAATAACCTTGGCCAACAAGAAAGATTTCTGCTGACTCTTGTCGAGAGGCCTCAGGTTTCAGAACCTTTACTTTACGAAAGAACTGAGACACGACCCATTTCAGTGGCTCGTAATCACGACTTCTAAATACCTTTGTTATAAACCAACCACCTTTGCGAAGGAGTTCCGTGGCCAACGAGAAGGCCTTCAAACACAAAACAGCTAGAAAATAACGTCACACGATTTAAAAAAAAATACCTTGGCTATATTCGTCTATTGTCCATGCGGTACCGACATTTGGGGCGCCATCGTGAAGAATAACGTCTGCTTTATTGTTAAGAATTGCAGCTCTCAGTAACTAAGACGATGTACTACATAACAATTAGTACCTGACGACATTTCTCAGTGGTAATATCAGCAACAATAGATTTACAATTTGGTATGGGCATTATTGGCACTAAATCAACACCAACGATTAGGCTTCCAACAGGCATCTCCTTTGCAGCTACTTGCATCCATCCACCAGGAGCTGCGCAAAGGTCGATTAAAACTTTTGATGAACCGAGAAAATTAAATCGGCGGTTCAGCTGAATTAGTTTGAATGCGGACCGAGCTCTAAAGCCTACTAAATAAAAGCGAAGCACTATGTCACCTGTCTCTTTCGCCAGAAAGTAGAATTTGTCCTTTCTACTCTTCCCGTGTTTGGACTTCTTACCCATCGTTTGAGGTCGCTATTATTCTTAAATAGAAAAAAAAGGACTAATACCCAGCAAAACAAGTCCCACACAACAAATTCAATTAAAAAAGGCAGTAAATAGTTTGCTTCAAAATTTACCGAATAGGAAAAATTCTCCAGTACAATGATAAAAAACCTTACTCAAGAAATCAATGAAAAGCGACTCCACTAAGAAATCAAATAAGCGGCGTGATTACAAAACACAAGATCACAGAGCGCGCCAAACGTGGTAAACGAAAAGAACGAAAGACATGGATTAATGTTTCGCGAAATTATATGCCATCTTTTATTCGCAAACCAAAAATAAAATTCCTGAATTATCTTAAACATAATTTACGTCAAGAGGATATTCAGGACGCATGGGCTACCATTTATTTATGCAAATGTAAGTTGATGCTAAGTTATTTGTCGACTATGTATAATGTCTCAAAACATGTTATTATCTGTTTACTCTGCCTGAATTGGAGCTCACTCTATATCTCAAAATTCATTTTTAGCGTAGAATGTTAATTGTGTAAGGTAATAGACGTCTAACTTTATATTTAATTGAAACAACGATGCTCACATTTCTTCAATAATGACACAGATGAGCTCATGTGTACCAATGATCAGCAAAGATGCGACACATGAATTTATTCATTTTTTTATAATATTCAACCATGTGAAAGTAAAAATTTAATCGTTCGACAACTACTGTTTTAGATAGATTTTTTCCTCTAATGATCCTTCCTTGTGAATGGTAACATTAAATTTTGTTTTAAAGAAAGTTGATTTTTAAACATCTTGTTAATCAATTTTTATTATGTCAAAAAATTACTCAGTATATTCTCACGAGGTCCAGTAAACCTGGAGTCGATGCCTGTTTGTGGCTCCCTTCAACTGCCAAGTGTAGGGTTAAATTATGCTACCTAGAGTTATAAACGAATTGTTTGCAACCACTTATTTTGTGGATTTAGTAACATTAAAGAAAGTAATTACTATAATTTTTTTTTAAATATTGGTTTGCACTTTAGCATAATCTCGATGAGCATACTTACGGCGTTAAAGAATATTTAAGAGAAATATGGCTAAGCTTACAAAGGCCAATGGACCTATTTATTTAGGTATATCACAGGAAGGCCTGTTAATTGCACCCCTTTTTGAATAAACGTGATCGTCCTACATGTTGCATGTACCACAGGCAATTTTGACTTGTCCAAAATATTGGACCATTTCAGCGCCAGAGGTTTTTAAACATACATTGCTACTTGGGTTCTACTTAGGCAATATATATATTAATTCGTTTCCAAAATCTGCAAAAAGAAATGAGGGAGTCTTTGTTTTGAAGACGGTCAGGAAGGCAGATTAATATCATGGAAGCCCCAGTAAGGCTAGATAAATTTTGAACTGTGGTGTAATTAAGAAGCGGGTCCCAAATTGGTCGCGATGTATGGAAAGTTCAAGGGATCAAAGAAAAACGGTTAGGATGAAATTACGTGTCGTATACACAGCGGACCAATTTGAGATGGATACCGATGAGATTCTTGTCACGAGAGTCTAGAATGTTCAATGACAAGCATTGTACAGGACTTGATGATTTAGTGAAGGATGTGAAGAGCTTCCACAGGCAAAGTGTCAGGGACATGTATTTTTCTGTAGATGATCATAATGCCTTCGGAATGACACAACAGTCTATTTGCTTCAATGAATGATGCTACCTGAAACAATCGAATTACAAATCCTATGCAATGCAACTTTTCAATGTCAAAGGAGTTTGCACGAACTGTTGAAAATGAGCTCTAATTCGATGAATAAACACCTAGAATTGAAATACACATAGAAAACTCCTTGTAGGAGCGCAATCAACCATTGCTATCTGCCCCAACACTACATCTGTCACTTCGCAAAAGCAAGCAAAAACAAAAAGCGTACAAGTGTGCAGCCTAATTCTTTGGACACTCCTTAAATAAAAGATATTGACCTCGACCCCATTTGGCAAACTCACTCGTAGGGGTGCTATTAAGATTTCATCAGAAGAAGGTGGCCATTATGACTGAGATTGAATCAAGGTTTAATTCCGCGTACGTTCCACACGAAGAGCACAATAGGTTTAGTTTCTTTCGGTGAATCCAACTAGACCTACTGCAAACTATACAGGAGCATAGAGGCCACCTTCTCGGCAAGGGAAAATTTGTTTGCCTTCTGTTAAAAATGGATGAAACGAGAAAAAAGTGCAATAAGGACTTGGTCGAAGAAGCAGGTCGACGGTTGATGTAGACGACTGCCTTGCAAGTGTCAAACTTGGATCGATGCTGTACGGTTCTGTGTACAGTTAAAAACGAATAGTAACTCCAAGGTATCTAAATCAAAACCTAAATAACACTTGACACCTCCAATGCACTAAGGTTGTCATAATATTTCGATACTCCAGGCTCTTGGTGTAAGTTAGGGTATAAAGGCGTTTCCTTGTGACAACGCTGAAAACGATTATTAACAGTTAAATTATGATTACAAAACTGCACTCAGTATAAATGTGCAAGTATTCCAGTGTATAAAAGCTGACTTCTACTGTAGTCGTCTGGACTAGCGTTATACATAGATGGAACACCCC
>UXSR01000928.1:0-14271 GCA_900604375.1 Mesocestoides corti | reverse complement strand
CCCCCCCCCCCCCCTATGAAACTTCGCAACACCAAAATGTGAAAAGGAACAGTCCTTCGAAAGACCCGTGACGATGTTATTTATTAATTTCGTCTTGAGTACTGAATGTGTAACACTCACTACTCGAATAAATCCTGTCCAATGAGATGCACATCCCTATATCACAGTGATTCGGTAAACGGGACAGTCAGAGGGCCAGTGTCATAAATACCTAATGAGCACCAATGGCTAATTGCTTTTCGCCATCTGAATCTCTGGACGGAGACAAACGGTCGTGACACGTGTAATTCCGAGAGTGAAAACACGGCGGTCTGCCTTGATGCCTCGACATTCTCGTGAAATTCACTGTTAAAATAAAGCTCAATGCCGTCGAAAGGATTGCACGCAAGTCAAAACAGGTTTAATCTAGAACTGACTTTTACTATTTTACACTGGTACCAAGTGGTTTTCTAATCGGGTACAACAAACCCACATGTTTCAATGTTAATGACAGTCGTGAAACGCTTCTTCCAGAGGGAAATCAAAATAATTTCACTCGCGAATCCCCAAAATTGGCATCATACCAAACCCCACGTGCGGAAGAATGGTGCATTGCGATCGGCGCGCACACGACGCAGGGAGACTCAGAATTGCAACATGAGATGACACCACCGAGTCAAACTACGTTGGGAAATTAGCCCTCACCAGGCCCACGACAAAATCTCAGCCCGACATCGCCAGGTTTGTGGCAGCCCGTACCGCTAAATCAACTCAGGTCGGTGTCCCCCTGAATGGTCTAGAAAGTGGTTATTCAGGAACCGACCGACAATGGCGAGAGCGCGAATCACGGATACTGTTTATCGACATAAGCTACAGATATTACATGAAACCCACACCCCCAGGTCAGCGAGTACGTGCAAATCGAGACATTAAACACCCACAACAAAGCCAAACACAATGCTGTGTGTATCACGGTACCTTGAGGACCAAGCGACCCCAGCCGTCCGTCACAAACTGAATGACCGTGTTAAGGTGGCCTAGCAAGAAAACCAAAGGACGACTAGAAGCGGTAGGTATTATCCCGCAACGCACATGTGGAAACAAGAAGATATCCCGAAAAATGGGATGTTTTAAGGGAAATGAGCACGAGTTAAAAAGAATTGATGGACAGAAAGGTACTTGTTGTGGAAGGTAAGTTAAATGTGTGTATCTATCCAAGGGCACTGCACAAATTTTCATGAATACAAATCCTCTTCTTCTGCGCCTTGGTTATACGGATTGTTGGAAACAGGAGCAGGAGGTAAGCCGCCAGAAGCCGCACCGCCTTGTTCGGCCGGAAATCTAGAGGAGGAACCGGGATGTAACCTCTTGTCAAAATCTTGGATACATATGCAAAAATGTCTACTGAAAACACCTTACCTAAAGTTACCGCCCATTCCTCGGGACTGCTGCAGCGTCTGTGCGAACATCTCGTACTTGCGGATATCGTTATCTGTGACGGAACGACGAGCGAACCGCATCGCTTCTTCAAAGTGGCGTCTGGTAATTTCTGGCACAGGGTCGCTATCATCCTCCATGGCAGATGGGTTGTTCTGCCTCTCACGTTCCGCCCTTATTTCAGCTTCGATTGACTCTCTGATGGCCTGCTTGCAAGCGCGCTGGCAGATTTCGGTCAGATCAGCGCCGGAAAACCCGACCGTGGACTTGGCCAAGAAACCAATGTCAACATCCTACATTAACAAAAACGGTTTAGACGAGAACGCGGTAGATTTTCGTGATAAAGAAAGCAGTTTCTTACTTTGGCAACAGGAGACTTCCTCAGGTTTGCCTTGAAAATGGCGATCCTCGACTTCTCGTCCGGAAGGGGAATGTAAATGAGTTGATCAAGTCGACCAGGACGAAGGATAGCACCGTCAATTATATCCGGCCTGTTTGTGGCACCAATAATAAACACGTTTTTCTTAGATGACATTCCATCCATCTCAGTTAGAAGTTGATTTATGACTCGATCAGCAGCGCCTCCAGCATCTCCCACACTACCTCCACGAGCCTAAAATAGTAGCCAGTAATTAGCTATTTACACCACCCTCGTGAAACGAAGTCCTAAGGGGTGGAGATACATGACTAACAGAATATTGACTACAGCATTTCCCGCGGAATACAGAGCAGCAGATCACCACTCACTTTGGCAATTGAATCCAGCTCATCAAAGAACAGTACACAGGGAGCTGCTTGTCTGGCTTTGTCGAAGATGTCTCTAACATTTGCCTCAGATTCGCCAAACCACATAGTCAAAAGTTCAGGACCTTTGATGCTTATGAAGTTTGCCTGACATTCATTAGCGATGGCTTTGGCCAGTAGTGTTTTACCACATCCGGGGGGACCATAAAAAAGAACACCTTTACTGGGAGTCATTCCAAATTTGAGGAACAGATCGGGATGTTCGACTGGATACTGAACCATCTCCTGGAGTTCCCGTTTGACATTCTCCAAACCTCCGATATCTTCCCATGTAACGTTGGGAACTTCGACGGTGGTTTCACGCAGAGCAGATGGGTTACTTTTCCCAAGAGCCCACCGGAAATCATCCATTGTTACTGCAAGGGACTCTAAGACTTCAACGTCGATCGTGTCATCCTCTAAGTCAATCAAATCCATCTTGTTACGAATTTGCTGGAGGGCGGCTTCAGAGCACAAAGACGCGAGATCTGCACCAACGTGACCGTGGGCTTCGTTGGCAATTTGTTCCAGATCGACATCTTCTGCGAGCTTCATATTTTTAGTGTGAATACGCAGAACCTCCAGACGACCGGTAGCATCTGGAATACCAATCTCAATCTCGCGGTCAAAGCGACCAAAGCGACGTAGAGCTGGATCGATGCTATTAGGCCTGTTTGTAGCAGCCATAACGATGACTTGGCTTCTTTGCTTAAGTCCATCCATGAGGGTAAGAAGTTGAGAAACGATCCGGCGCTCTACCTCCCCGTGAGTTTTCTCACGCTTAGGAGCGATGGCATCCAACTCGTCGATAAAGATGATGGCCGGTGAATTTTTTTCAGCCTCTTCAAAGGCTTTCCGTAGATTAGATTCAGATTCACCCGCGAGCTTCGACATAATTTCTGGTCCATTGATTAAGAAAAAGAAGCTTCCACTTTCATTTGCAACGGCACGGGCTATCAACGTTTTGCCGGTTCCGGGGGGACCGTAGAGCAGAATACCCCGGGGTGGTTTTACACCAATAGCTTTGAAAAGTTGTGGATGACGTAACGGGAGTTCAACCATTTCTTTGATTTGCGCTAATTGTTTTCTGCACCCACCAATGTCGTCGTAGCCAACTTCGGTTAGTTTTTCATCCTCTTCCTACCAGACAAATAGGATAAATCTAATGCGGGGAGCCTACCTCACGCTTGACGGGAGAACCCTCGGTGTGAATAACTGTGTCGGGCGCAACAATGCAGGAGGGCGATGGGTCAGTTTCAATAACTTTGAATTCAACCGCGCGATTTCCACGAACGAGGAATGTGTCGCCCTTAGTAACAGGTCTGTATGCCTCCATGAAGTAAGGCTTCAAATAAACCTCAAACAAATCACTTAAGAAGTAAATTTCGATTATCTAACCAAACCCCGTAAGACCAACGATTGTATCATCGATGGGCAGAACGTGGATACGTTTGCCGTATTTGATGTCAGGGAGAGCCTTAATCGAAACAACGTCACCTAGCCGAACTCGAAGATTGTTCCTAACACATCTATTCATGCAAACTTTTTCGTCAGGCACATTGTCGGCAGACAAGGCAACGCAGACCGTTTGCTTCCTACGCTTTCCCGTGACACTAACTGTATCACCTCGAAATAACTCCAGTTCATTCATTGTAGCCTACTTAACATATATAGAGGAACAAAGAGAAATACCGTCGACAGAACAATAACCGAATTATCATCGTTAACCGCCTCTTCAACGATCAAACGATTTCTTCTTCTTTTACTGGATGCAGAAGGTTGAGGTTCTCTAAAAAAAATCACGTCAATATCTACTAGGCGCGGACAAGTTTCTGCCCAGGGAGAAAGAAACCCACCGACTCGAAGACGCCATTGCTAGAAGCAGAAAAGGATATAACTTGACTCAGCGATCAAATCAAAACGCGAAACTCAGACACCACGATGATATCCGTAATTAAAACAAAAGATTGCCGGTGCAAAAAAAACAGAAATTACAACAACAACACCGTTCTAGACAACGAATTTATGTGTAAAAATGTTAGAAGACTTCCAAAAATGAGAAGACTCAAGATCTAAAATTGTTAGCGGCAAGATACAGATCTATGTTTCACTTGCTGTTGTTCCTAAAGGGAAAATGCGAAATTCAATAATAAGGTTATTAATTAGATTGTTATTCCTTTATTTTAGACTGACTAAAATTTGAGTCACACTTTACAAAACTTTTCGATATAATCGAGGCACCTACGGTAAGATAAATGGGCAACGGTTACCAAAGTTAGCATTCAGTTATATAATGTACAAATGCATAAGGATATATTAGCGTGACCTTTACACTTCTAAAGGATCTATATAAAACTGTATAATTTGAACAAATAGAAATGCCAAGATGTTGATTAATCTGGTTAATACCTAACACCTTGCGCGTGTATCAGGAATATAAAAAATGGAAAAATTTTTGCGCCTTGACAGTCAATGTATCACTAAGTGGTCACAAAATCGTTGCAGGTATTTGTCACGCTTCAATATCCTGCGACAAAGATGATGGAGCGCCCGTCTTAAGAGCGGATACTGGTAAAAATTTGCAGCAGCATGTTTTGAGCAGCAATAAAACCTGATAATGGTGGTGTTTATAGGCACATCACTCACCCTATATTAAACATAACCAATTGACGGATTTTAAGTTCCTAATTTATTTCGGTTCCATACTGTGCTCGTCCTTAATGAACATTTGATTTGGCAATTTATTTGACGTAGAATTTTGCCATCGGGATTAAGGGATTTCATACCACATCATTTCATGATATATTGTAGTAAATAATGATGACGAGACAAAATGAAATGGTAATTTACAACTTTAACCATGTAAGTCATCCCCCATAAGTTTTTTTTATTTAAATTTGCTTATTCGAGGAGTGGATTGGTTTTTTCTGTATTCGCAATTTTGTTGATGTCTGTTGTTCATGACAGTACCTTCAGGTGTTTCACGCAAAGCCTGGCGTTTTCCAATAGATTTATTCGTATTTCCATCCCAAAAGGAAGGAATCAAATTTATGTAAAAAATATTGCTTGTACTGCTATCCTTTAGTATAATCGGCACAATAGTGGTGAAAGTATGTCCAAAGCATTGCCTCATCTGATTGTCGCCGACGAAGTACTTAGCGTCGAAGGAAGGCGGCAAAGATTGTGCTTAGCGACTGTGTCTGGGTACTCAAAATGCGATGAAAACATATATAACTCTTTTGCTAACACCACGAAATGAATAGGAAAATGTGAGCTTTTAATATTACATCGTGATCTTAATCTGGATTTTTGTCTTGACACCTAATAAAATTAAGCCATCTTAAAGGCACACTGAAAAAGTCAGGGGTGGTTCCTCAGAACTTATTATTAGGCAACGGCTTCGTTACAGACTGATCGTGTTGTAAACCCTTACGTCTTATTTACAAATTCTCGAATCAATGATTTTGTATTTATTTTAGTTTTACGTGAGCGTCCTTGTAAGCGTAAGTTGACGGGCTTATTTACACGCCCCAGATCACGTGCGATACACTTAAAAATGACATATTGTCTCCAAACTGACATCGTGTTGCACGATTACTTGTTTGAAAGCAAGTAAAGGTGGTTTAAGCGACAACGTGAGCAATTTTAGAGATCCTGATAGGTGCAACAAACGGCAGTTGCAGGAGTGAAATTAGGAAAAAACACCTCATTATTTTGTATTTAAAACCCAAGTTGAATTTACATCCTCTTAAATCGTGAATAGAAATGCTTCGTTTGATGAAGAGGATTTTGCGAAGTGTATAAGGAAATATCTAAATCACTACAATGTAGCAGTGGAAGGAAATAAGTCATTCGACGGAGCCAACACTTAACGGATTTCGATAAACCAAGATGGAAATTACATTTCGGTTACGAAAATCCGTATTATTCTAAATTTCAGATATCAAGGTAAATGATACTTCCTTCATTTGTTAGCCGATTTTTAAATAAATCTAATCATGGCGTGGGTAATGATTATAATGTATTTCTTAAATGCCCCCTAAATAACTACGTTTTATCTAACTTTTGGAAAATTCTACACATCGAATAAGCTATTTTTGACAGAGACCTTTTACTTTTATGTTAACTGAGCCCAAAATTTTCTATCAACCTGGATTTAGTAACAGAATTAAAACTAAAAAAACTAACTTAGTTACGTATTCAAAGCTATTTTAGTTATTTAAAAATTCGCACACTTTCATTTTATTGAGTTTGTTAATAATCATTTTCAATTTCGTCCAATTTTTGTTTATAAATCACTCAACCAAAATCGACAAAAGATATGAATGAACTTCTCGCAGTGCCTAACCTAGATTCTAACTTAAATTGGTAAGTTTATTTTCATTACAAAAGCTATACGTGTATAGTTTTAAAAAAAACAGGCCACTCTAAAGGATTGTTATTGCGCTAACACATAAATTAAGGTATTTCTCTACTAAAATCAAGAGGAGGTTGGTCAATTATCGAATGGAATTTGTGTTTTTGTGAAACTTATCAACCAAAAAAAGAAATATTTCAACAAAATAGAATTAACATATAAGCGGTAATGAGAAATTGAATATCTGGAAAATGCAGATTTTTGTGACTGAAGAATTGAAGCTAACAACACGATTCAGAAACCGAGATGGAATTCAATTGTAACAGCCGTGGAAGCAATAAGTTTATAAATTGTGCCTCGTGGATTCAAAAAAACCCCACTTTTAAGTCATAATTTTAAAATCTGCTAATAATCCATAAAATTTCTTGATATCTCTAAACCGGCGGTTAAGTTCCATATACTGCAAATATGCAAATAAGAAAAACACCTTGTCACTAGCGATAAGGCCTAACTTGCTGATTGAACTTAATAGACTAACGTTCATGGAAGCGTGTATTTTAATTGACGATTAAAACGCTGCGACTAAAGAAACTGGTGTCAATTGGCGCGCGAGTCGATATTTGACTTTTGCGTGCCTATGGAGAAGGCTAAGCCCAAGGAGGTACCTAGTGTTGTTGTAGATGCGAAAGGCAAGAAGACCTTTATAAAGGGTCGCTTTCTCGGCAAGGTACTGATATTTTATAAGAGTATTATTATGTTAAGGGTGGCTTTGCCCGTTGCTGGGAGTTGTGTGACAAAGACACTGGTGTCAAATATGCAGGGAAGGTCGTCGCTAAATCTGACCTGGTTAAGTCCTCTCAGCGGCAGAAAATGCAGCAGGAGATTATTATCCACGCGTCATTAAGGCATGAGAATGTTGTTGGCTTTCATCGGTCTTTCGAAGATGAAACTAATATTTATATTCTGCTAGAGCTGTGCACCCGGCGGGTATTACCCAGTCTTTACATTAATGCTGTAGACCCTCATGGAATTGCATAAAAGGCGTCTCCAGGTTACTGAGCCGGAATCCCGCTACTTTATTCGACAAATTGTTAACGGTTGCCAATATCTCCATCTCAATAATATTATTCACCGTGATCTTAAATTGGCTAATCTCTTTTTGAACGATGACATGATTATTAAAATTGGTGATTTTGGGTTGGCTTCGAAAATAACAAAGGACGGTGAGAAGAAGAGAACCTTGTGTGGCACTCCCAATTACATTGCTCCTGAAATTCTCAACAAACACGGACACAGCTTCGAAGTCGACTCGTGGTCTGTTGGATGCATCTTGTAAGTCGTCGCTTTTTGTCATTGCATGAAAGGTACACTCTTCTTGTTGGACGACCTCCTTTTGAGACTTCCAACTTAAAAGATACCTATGAGAGAATAAAGAAGAATGAGTACGTCATTCCTTCGCATGTCAGCGTTGCTGCCTCTACACTAATTCGCGCACTTCTTGACGCTGATCCAAAGAAGCGGCCGAGCATGTTCAGCGTGTTGGACCACGAATTTTTTAAGGGGTTTACCCCTGCTTGTCTTCCTGTTAGTGCTCTGACTACCTGCCCTCGGTTCGACAATCTTTGTCGCACCATGGCAGACCGACGTCCACTTTCTGTTATCGACGCAAATCTCAACGATATGTCTACGGTAAATGTGGAAGGAAATAGGGATTTCTTCTCGGATGACTGCTGGCTGGGGATTCTACGTGATAAGGTAAAATCAATTGTAAATGCTTGATGTGTGTAGCTTGGTGACCTTCTGACGTCCCCGATTTTGAAAACAAACCACATAAACGCCATGGAGGACAGTGAAGACCCTGCTTGCGTCCCCATTTATTGGATTTCGAAATGGGTGGATTACTCTGACAAGTATGGTATCGGATATCACTTGTGCGACTCCTCGAATGGCGTTCTTTTTAATGACGACACGAGGCTGCTGTCTACTGCGAATCAGCTAAACCTTCAGTACATTGAAAAGAACGGAAAAGAGTACTTGTACACGAAGACTGAATATCCTCCTTCGCTTTCTAAGAAAGTGACCCTACTCACATGTTTCGCAAGTTATATGCACGAAAACCTCCTTCACGTACGTAAACTGTGCCCTTGTAATATACGCTGATTGTTGCAAGTTTTCCCAGCATTCCATTACGCTAATCAAGTATATGAGAATAATCACCTCTTCCCGTAAGTATAAGCCATGTTCGATACTAAGGGCAAACAAAATGACTTATGCGCCTTAATAACTTGCGATTCTACTTCATCCAAGAGCGTTTACACGCATGCTTGTATGTAGGTTAATGTTCATTTAAATGAAGGCAGGTTTGACAAACCGACTCAATTTTGTGCTCATCTGTGTAGATGCTTTAATTTTCATTCGTTTTCAAATCTGCTTGAATGTTTGTGAACTCTGTTGCCGTCCTTTGGGTATGGATCCGCCAATACAGTTACTTACCCCCAATCAGATTACAGCAGCGGATCCCGCTGCATATACACAACCCGCAGGACTTGTTTGTACGGTAACCGATCAACATCTGTTCCCTTAGCAAATATTGCGTGTAGCACTCATTAACTTTCGTGTGGCACTAATTAGCGCCCGTGAACCCTTCTTATACACCACCGTCACTCCCATAATTGTCAATCACTTGGGTGCTTTTGCATTCTCAGATGCTCATTCGTTTAATTAATTTAAACTCACGTTCCTGAGCCGCCTAACCGGTTAGGCAATGTTCCCTCCGATTTCGTTTGGACTAGAAGATTTTCGAACACTTTTATCAGCGACTGAATAAGCCTCGGTTTCCAGCCCTTCGAATCCCTTTTCATTTTTTTATCTCGTGCTCTTGGCATTAGTTTTAAGAGTGGGTAGAAGCCGCTGACTTCAGGGATGTCTTCCTGTTGTTGTAAGCAATTGACAGTTTCGTTCGAGGAATGCCTGGAGTTTTTGCCACTGTCTATGTGTGTCGAACGTTAGCACAATGCCAGCTTTTTGAGTCAGAAGTGTGTGTGGGTAGATTATGCATGAACTGTAGAGATTTACACTCATGTTTTGCTTGCGTGGAATTCGGGTTACACGTTAATTCGTTCACCTAATATGGGATATTTATCGCCCTGTTTGATTCACTTTTTACTTACTGTCTAGGCTGGAGAAAACATTGTGCGTAGGGAGTCGGACAACATGGCCAGGCTGCCTTTCCTTCGCACCTGGTTTCGAACTCGTGTCGCCATTGTGCTGCATCTTAGCAACGGAACACTACAGGTAAAGTCCTTCACACTCGCGTCCCTCTGCTTATTATCATGCCCAAACTAGGTCTAATTGGGGGAGGGGCTGTGTGTGTTCCTCACTGCTGTAGTTTTCTCTGCTTCGAAACGTGTCCAGAATTTTTTTTTTTCTACAATTCTTTCCTTGTGTGTGTTGTGAGTTATACTTAACGGATTGGAGTAGTTTCGCAAAAAATTAACTCGCTCTCTCGAACACAATTCGGCTATGTGCTCCACGTCATCCGATTGTTGGTTTGGCTTAATCACACGTCGGCGTCGACGACTGTGGTGGTGGTGGTGGTGGCAGCAGCAGCAGCAGCTTAAGGCACGCGCTTTTCCACACGCAATCGGACCTAATTGTATCCACGTGTAATACGTAAGCGCAGTCACCTCCCGTCTCGGTGGCGTCGGGGACGATGGTTTGGTACGGATGTTTCAGCGCACGCCTTTTCATGCCTACGCACAGTGGGTCGTTTGGTTCGGCATCTTCAGTTGCTGCGGGCACACCTCCAACACTTTACTCCCAACAGCTTTTCGCTTTGGATGAGGTGTGGTTTGTGTTTGGGGCGCAGACCTCGCCAAATCTAATTTGATTCTTTGCAAGTTGCAAAAGTGGTCGCCGTCAGGGTTACTACTTCCAGGCCAAATTTAGCTAGTGTTTTTGCAGTTTTGTGTACTGTGTCTTATCTTGCATCCCACTAGTGATTTTTGGTCGAGGTCTTTTTTTGCTTTCGTTATTTGGGGTAGTTTACATTGGTCAGATTTAATTTTCACGACAGCGCTGTAAGACGTGCTTGTCTTTCTCGTTTAATCCCCACCAAGCGAACGCCAAGCGATTTTCCAGTGTGAACCTAAAAACTCCAACATGAATACGAGTCGCTCGGTTGATTAGGCAGTCATTCGTTGTATTTGGATGTCAAGTCGACTAATTGGCGCGTTGACCTGCTTGACTAGTCAGTGCTTACCAAGTGCTCTTCAAACTAAAGCGTCAATCACTCAACTTAATTATGGTGATTAATCATAAACGCGGCGTCACCAGCTGTGCTGTTATGGCCAATTGGCGTGAGTGAAGAAGGTGCTCCCCGTAGAGCAGTTACTGTCTCACTTAATCTTCACCCACTGTGCTTCATTGTAGTTGAATTTCTTCGACGACCACTCGAAGATTATACTGTGTCCTCTGATGGAGGCAGTCACCTACATCGACCCCAACCGCGACTTCAAGACATTTCGTTTCAACCTGCTGAAGACCAATGGTATCACGGAGGTGCTAATGAGTCGTCTGAGGTATGCTCACGAGATGATCACCTGTCGACTGTTGCGGTCGACGCACCGAACTCGCTCCACCAACACTGCAGGGGGAAGTTCGAGGGACTCGCGAGGGACAGCCCCGACCTCCGCTGGTGCCGGCGACGCCCACGGTGCCGCTCAAATGCGCCAGAATGATCCCGTGTCTGCGGCCATCGCTACTGGCAGGCAGGCCGCCAGAACGGCCCTAGCTGCGACCGAGGCCCTGAAAAGGAAGTGATTCACCACTGGGAACTTGTCACGCGTTTAGTGCCTTCCTCTTAATCCTCTTCCACCGGTACTTTTAAAAGAATCGGAGCCGCGATTTGATTATTCTTTCATACCCTGGAAAAGTTGTATAAATTAAATATTGTATGGCATAATTAGCCCTGTAGTTGCAAACCACGGGATGCGAATAGGATGTGTTCTTGGCGGCAGTAACAAGTGTTTGTAGGGTGCTATTGTGCTACAGCATTTGTTCATGTGAGTCCACAGCGTGACCATTCAGTCACCCCGAAAAAGTCGATTCCGGCTGTCCATCACTGCAGCATCCAACCGACCAATCAACTTATGCCGGATTGAGCACGAGTTCTTGTGCCCTGGACTGCGTAAACCGTATTCCTTAAATCCGCCAAGTTGACAGCTGTGCTTCAAATTTCTCAATTCACTAATTCCCAAAGAAGACTAAGAACGGCCTGTCTTTGGGAAGGCGGAGCGCGCTGCATTGTGAGTCGTCTTTGTGGTGTCCGATTCGGGGTGAATAACAGGCGGTCCGGGACACTCGTGGAGATTCCACCAGAAAACGCATATATTCAAACGTGTAGTTCGTTGAGTTTATGACGTAGGTCACTTGTGTATCTCGATTTAGAAGCAAAACTGACGCATCTCACACAGATATGCCAAGTCTATAATGTTTTGCGGATCGCACCTGGTAAAGTTGGCCTGGCCAATTTCGTTCTATAGATTTATCACTCAATTTAACTGGCGTCGATCTAGTCGACTTGCTGAGGAAGATGATGACAAAATCTTAGCTACAATTGAATCTGTTTGGTATCCATGAGTCGGTCGATACGCAGGGGGTGTGGACGTTCTCTCGACGTCAATTTGGGCTCGGGCCACATTCCTCGTTGCCTCCTGAGGCACCTCAGCAGAAGTCGTTTTGAAGGCCTCGGCATGTGGTCTCGAACCACTCCAGACCTGCTGTTTTGAATCAGTCCGTTCACACTACTCTGGCACCCTCGAAGATCAAGATGACGGACAGAGATATCTCGACGTAGATGAGTTTTGTCTAGCTACTGCACTTAAGAAATCGTGTCTGGCCAATTGGGGTTGTTGACTAATGCTGAATGGCTAGATGATTGAAACGGGTAGTGTGGTTGGGGTAAGAGTTGGTGGTTTTGCATGGACGGTAGTAACGCCTTGAAGAGGGATGGGCAGTGTGTCGGAAAATGTGAGGACGTGGATCAGCGTGATTCTCACCGATCTGCCTCAAGTGGACGGGTCGTGTGGCGTCGGGGTACCCTTGTCAACTTCGAAACGATCAACTGATTTGGAAGAATTTACGTAGGCATCCACGCAAAATTCATTATTTCCACAAAGAACCATGTACTGTCCAGACTGACTTTTTACTTAAGCGAACGGATTTCTCACAAGGGCATTTAATACTCAAGCACTTATCCCGTCAAACTAAGGCCCGAAAAGAGAATAATTACACATTTTATAATGAAGTCAAGCTTGAGACCTTTTCACAAACAACAAATTTTATTGCCTGATAAACATGCCGACTTGCTGGCAGCTTACGTCAGCGTTGTTATTAGCAGTAAACTAGACCACGTGCAACGTCGGGTCGTCAGTCATGTAAACGGCGCATAGCATCACCGGATTCGAGTCTAACCGATCGGCTTTTGTCTTAAACGTGAGTTCCGTTCGATAATCAGCTCGTAGACTTCGCGTGTCTATGTTTAAGCCTCTTTCATTGTCCCACCTTTACGGAAACGAACATGCTAATCGCTTCGACGTGTTCCTGTTTAAACTAACACCCACAAGCTAAGTGATGCGATATCCATGTGAATTTTGGCCTTGTCTTGTAAGGGTCTAAATAGGGATATTAGTGGGTTTTGTAGCAGAATCTTAAGCGTTCGTAGTGCTGTTCGGCTGCTTATGTAGTGGAAATGTCCTCGTGCCAGAGGCCGCGTCTCAATGCGTCATTTTGTCGCCACTACTGCTGATTTTGTGTTTGATGCACACGGGGAACAACGATGGGGTCTTTCTATTACTCTGCTATCGCAGTACTTTCGAGTATTTAGTAGTATATCGTGCTGTGACAGCCGCTCCATCAGTGAATTTGAACACAATAGGGTCGCAGACAATCGTCATGACCGGATACTGAGGAGGTGGGCTAGTGCCAATCTACTCACACGGCTTCCGCTTTAAACTACTCACTTGAAAACGAAAATGTTTGTAAGTGAAGACGCACACGTCGGACAGGCGTACGAGTTGTCACCTACTCCATTACGATGTGTCAACCAGAGTGGCGTCTTCTCTGTGGCAAACACCTCGACCATTTCAGCACACGACCAGAAATATCTGAGCTTTGATTAGTGATTGAGATGTCATTTCCCTTTTCACTTTCATCATCGTTGCTGTGATTCACTCAATCATAGGTGTAGATCACCTGGAGCATTGGTTTTTTCCTCGGCTTCACACCAACTTCACCATCAATTGTTTTCTGAAGAGAGCGAAAGCAGTTTCCATTCTGCCAACGCCAACGCACTATATTTAGCCCTGTTAAATAAATATCCAGACTCGATCAACCCACCACACAGGTAGATCGCATTTCAGCAGATAGTCATGCACTTATTCGTGGTAAATGTTTGTCCTTCTTATGCCAGTTTGTGTGTGTAATTCCTCAGATGTGCTGTTGTGACCCTCGGCCACATGTTGCATTCACATGCACCCTAAAATGTGATTACGCAAAAGGAGGATGATCATGTCATCTGAGTAAGCGGCTGTGCCTCCAACGTTCTTGGTGTCATTATTCTCCAGGGTCGTTCGTTCTTGTCACTTCACCACCACCACCACCACCACCACCACCACCACCACCACCACCACCACCACCACCACCACCACCACCAC
>UXSR01000927.1:0-14276 GCA_900604375.1 Mesocestoides corti | reverse complement strand
TGGAGATTAATGTGTGCACGATGTGAACATGACCCGGTTGTTACTGAGGTGGGCTTATAGGTATGGCAACATTAAAGTTGCGGATGACTTGAGCTGTAATGATTGTGATAACTACATATTGTTGCCAGTTGGTAACTGTTCCAGTAGTGTTCGAGTTCGCTAAGTCCTTTATTCATTTTCGGCTGAAAAAAGCCTCTGATCACTATCAACGCCTTCTACGTCTCTGTTCATCTGTCGACAATATCTTGCCATGAACACCGTTTAATTGAAATGCTTGTCTGCGCAAAGGTAGATGTTAGGTTTGAGCACGTTGGTGAGACACGAAGTTTGGAATGGATGGTGTTTAGGCAAGTCACAGAGGTGCCTGTGATGGCTGGCTCTGTCCACACCAGCGATGCACTCACATGACACGTGAACATCTCCAAACTGGCCACACAAGTAGGTTGAGCTACATGCCTTGACTTATGTGCATCAGCTGACCCTCACTCCGAAGTTCGCCTTCCACGAAACGGATTGTCGACACGACAACGCATCTCATGAGCGTCTAGCTAGTAAATAACTGGCCATCTCCAAATCGGCGCATTGCTTCTTAATGAATAACAGGTTGATGGAAATTACTGGTGGTTCCGTGGAGAGACTCTTCATGTAGGCGTTCGCATTTCGTGTACGTGATTGCTTGTCGACAGTGTTCTTGTTGTGACGGTGGTCAGGGGATAGTGGCTAATGCGTTTGGTAACTACATCTTTCACTGTAAAAATCACACGTCTTACCAAGGATTGCCCGTCAACCACTCATGATAAGTCACTGACTCCGTAAAATTTATGGCTTTGAGTGATTAAACTCAGAGAGAACGACATCACTGGAACCGATCGCGTTACTTTTTGTGAAGAAGGGGGTTAGAGGGAAGCTCACCTTTCACTCCATGAGCAATGATCGAACGGCTTGACAACGGTGGTGTGATTAACAGTAACCGCGGTTATCTTGGCATGACAACCGGCCAGATGTTGTGAGGCTTGATCGTGTTGCCGTATTGCACACAGACCACGGAGCGTGTGTGTGCAGTACGCGCTAATATCTGAGTTGTCGTGCATGCCTCATGCCATGCGCGTTAATCCTGCTTTGCGATGGCGGATGTGACAGTTGGGGGAGGCGAAGGGAGTGGACGTGGTTGAATCTGTGACTTTCCAATGCAATTCAAAATTCCCAAGCAAAAAATTCAACATCAAGAGTGCGGAATGGAGCACGACAATAATTGGGTAGTGAGTCAAGGTTAAAATCGGAAGAATAACACACCACACCAAGGATGCCTCTAATATCAGAAATAAGCTACACTCTGCTGCAGTGACGAAGAACAAGTCTCAACCAGCCCCGAGGACCTCTTCGACCTACATCGGGTTGCATCGACTAAGATTTGGACGAGTAAGCACGCATAGTTACCATTGGGACTCTTCAAAACCCTTTTGACGAAGTTGCAAATTGCAGACTGGTTAAGGGCACTGCCTATCAGTACACAGTCAGTCGTGACGAATTCGATGACGCATTGTTAGCTGCTTCGAATGGAACTAGCGTCGTGTCGGTTCTAGTGCCGTGTGCCACATGCGACGTGCCTTCATGGCGTAGCAACCGGCGTACGAGCCGCCACCGATCGATGCCCGCTGATGTGACTGCTCGATGTCGGCGTGTGGATAACAAAGACCGTGGTGTTTGTGGCGTTGCATCAAGATGACTGTGTACAACGGAACCGGCCTATTTTTGACCAATCACAAGCCAGAACAATGCGTCAGGCGCCATCCATCTATGTCCACCACTCTGGCTACGCCCACCATCATATACCACTCCTTGCACGCCATTCGAACGCATCGAGAGAAAAGATTGGCTGAGGCCAGCGTGGTCCATTATGTCTGCGCCCTTTTACGTCGCTACAACGGACGTTATCACAAGGGGTTGCGTTGTGCTCCGCGATGTCAGCCGCCACTCTTACACCTCCGTGGGTGTCCATCCAAATGCTCCAAACATCCCACCCCATTCCCCGTCCCTTAAATGCCTAATTTTGGCTTCCAACATGCAGAGTGGCAAGACAATCCAAATCGCACCTGGTTTTGCTGTTTTCGTACACTGAAAAGCGAAGATGCATTCATTATCAATTTCAACATACTTTTCCTTAATCTGCTTCGTCCGACTAGCAAGTAACCTTGACGAAATCGATTGTTCAGTTAATCTAAGCAGATTTTGCGCAAATTATGCTTCAACGTGAAGGATGTTAGTACTGTAAGTTCTCATTTTGTCAGCCACCCGGCAGCCGACTTTGGTCCAACTACCGATCACGAAAAGTGTAGCGCACCTACCAATAGCACCACAGCTGTAATCCTCATGATCCTTCTTTCATAATTAGCCCTTGTGTAGTGTGACTTGTTGCCCAAGTTCCACGCATGCTCCCCTAGCACTTGGAGTTTCCCTTCGATTCCTGTTTTCCTTTGAGTTCTCGTATTCTCTGGCTACGTCAACAGAGACAATGATCATTTTGCTCAGTGAAGCGAATGAAGTGCACTTGAGGGAGCCCAAGAGACCAGTTCAACAGGTGTTCAGTAGAGGGGAACTACCAGCAGCTGCCCCATGCCCGGAAAGTCATGTTGGATTTTAAGGGGATTCCAGCCACATCTAAGCTAGGCTCCTCCTTCAATTCGTCACCTTATCCACTTTGGGTCGCCGTCGTCCGCAGGCGTGGTTGACGTCTCGATATTTTGCACCTCAGCAGTCACAATGGTGGGCTGATTGTGGCGGTGGTGGTGGTTGCAGGTGGTGGCTCCTTGCAAAAAGAAGTGGTCTCCACGATTAGAAGCTGCCCTCTAATTTATCGCATCGTGGCAAAGGGATATTCCATACCACCGAACGACGTTGTATGAGTAATGTTTTTGTGTCAATTTCAATCATTTTTACCCGATTGAAAGAGTGGTGAACATGAAGGTAACTTGCCAAAATCAATGTTATCTACCTCCTCTTGCTCGATGTTCAACCGTGAATGAGTTCATAGTGAGTGGATGACGATGCAGAGCTCAAGCAGTTGTCGCACCTGTTCCCCCCTCTCCCATGATATTTATCCCACCTTTCCGAAGGATTCGAGGGGGTGAAGGAGAGGGATAAAGGGGGAGCCAAGCCTGCTCCATCACCAACTCAGCGATTTGTGAATCACGCTTAGGTTTGCAACTTACTGTGATTTCCAACCATGACGATGTTGATCTAGATTGTTTGGATTTGACTTCCGTCATTGTGAAATAATTGAGCTTTTCAGAAAACTGACTGTGTCGATGGGATATGTGGTAAACTTGAGGATATTGGAGGCACAGTGCCTGTGCAGTGTTCAATGTGGGCAGTGGAATTTCAATGAATCTTTGAACAACCGATGCTTGCAACACCACGCACCGAATGTCCACGCCAGCCCACCTACGAGACAATGGTTATAGAATGGTTGGCAATATTCTTCTGTTAAGAATAGACAATTTCAATGACAGCTTTCAAAAGTGAATAATGTACATTTGAAGATAACCAGAAATGGGTGACTTTGATCGTGCATCTCTGACAAGATTTGCATTCTGCATACTTTAGTCCTTCGTGTCATCCCTGAAGACTTGGGTGATGTAAGCTTCACAAATTATAAAACAAGTTGCAGTGGGACAAGTGAAGGAGATGTAGCCGGTGAACACATCGAGTGGGTCTCTAGCCAGTTGAATGAAGGTGTGCAAACTGGTCCGATTAGAACTGACGTCGTGTGGTTTCGCGTGCCACGTGCACCACAAGTCAGTGCATTCACGACCTAGCAACAGTCGCATTTGCTGTGGCAAATCAATGCCCACTGACGTGATCTCTCACGTTGCGTGCGTGATCTGCTCGATATATCGGTGCAGGAAGCGGAGAACGCGGTTTTTGTGTCGTCGAAGCCCCGAGAAAGCGGACATTTCCACACAATGCAGCGTTGCACTCAGCCGTTGCAGTGCCCTAGTGAATGCGTAGCCTGAACTCAAGCTGTGGCTCTTCAACGTCTACGGATGTCCATCGAAATGCACCATACTACATATCCTCTTCCTTCATCCCTCGTAAGCGCATTTCCAGCTTGGATGCTCAGGAGCCCCACTAATTATGTTCTGTTGACGTAACCTTCAACGTTTTTCTCCGGATCAACGATACTTGCTCTGCTGACTGAAGCATCGGAAACACCAAAGTACTTGTCTGGATTGCCCAAAAGCCGCCTCCTTATTCGACTCTTCACTTTTGCAATTTCAAAATCGGTATCTAGCACCACTTTGTTCGATATTTTGAGGTCATCGACAACTCTGTCTTCATGATAGAATAATTGTGCTTCATTTCCTACTTGACTTTGTGTTCTGCCAACAATGGAAATATTCATACTCATTTGCTCAGAGGCCACGTCTGCGGAGGTGGTGTAACGCACTACTACGGTGCACATTTGGAAGGGCGTGGCAAAGAAGGAGCGGTAGCATCATTGCTTTTCATGCCATGTTGGTGACTTCGATGAAATGCACTCTCATCGCAATTCCATAATGTCTTCGAAATACGCGTGTGAGCATCCGTGCTGGCTTCAGTTAATTGTCGACTGCGTTCCACAAAGTAGACTCCTCGTCCATGCAAACAAATGGTTGACGTGTACGGCATGCCTCAAGCTATGTTCCAACTCCTGTATAAGTCTGTGGGGATGTTTGTAATGAATGCCAAACAGCACTTTGGAAATCACCTATAACTGCTTCATACCAGTCACAAACTGGGCTTGCAATTTACGCATTTGTCGAAATGCACGTTTGCCAGAAAATCACCTGGCTGGAACAGTCAGAAAACAGTCGTCTGTTGGATAGTGGTTTCTTCTTAGGGGCGGAGGATAGAAAGAAAGACCACGCCAAACTGCCCCAGCCAATCTCTTCAGCCACGTAAGCTCATGTGGCTGCATGAACTGGCGACTCTTGAGCAGGTTGCATTGTTTGCCAACAGCATATAGACATAGAAACGAGTGAACCAATAGCGTGGTTATCTGCTTCTCAAAGATGTGGCAATGGTTACGTTGGACGGCTACTGCGACCCGTGCTGGTACGGTGAATTCGTTCCCACCATCAACTGTAGTTTGTGCTCATTTATTCACTCCATCGCTTGGAATCCACGGGTACTAGACACATTGTTGCTCATGCACTTGGCTATCTATCGATTTCAAAGCGACAGCAATTCACTGATGACGTGAGACCGTGCCTATTTCAATTTCTCAACATCACACAAGGCTTCTGCAACAATAACTGTCTATGTGACAATGCCGTAAACGGGTTAAGATTACCAGACACTCGGCTGCAAAATGGCATGCGAGGGAGGATGCCACGAGGAACCTGGGTGAAAATGTGGTCCAAACTGACGCCACAAGCTCTGATCTCACTCCAACACTGAGCCCCATCAAAGCTGCAGACACCGCATTGTCGGTGATGTGAGACACGTGCTAGTTTGGGTATAGGGAGCAGAACGCATTGTCTAGACACAACGTGCCAACACACTCAGGGGTCAAACGCCTGTATCTCGCCCTTCACTCATCGCCTACAACTCATTTGTTTACTTATTGCTAGCGTGGATTACCCTGGCTGTCGACTTCCCAAAAGCCTCGTGGGTGTGGGGAGGGATGAACGATGACACCGCTTTTGGAATTCGCATCGAGCCGGATTGTATTTGCCTTGCGATTTGCCAAGTTATTCGACAATACACCACCCGTTTCCTGACCCGCTGTCACTAGTGTCGTCACAATATAACGTTTTACTTCAATGCACGTTCGGAGATGGACATTCTTCGGCCCACAACATGACATGATCCATCTCACTTCACAGTGTGTGGTGATTCCAATTACCGTGGTAACATCGCCATGTTAACACCACACTTGGCTACCGTCTCAGGTGGATGCTCAGTGAAGCGAATGAAATGAACTTAAGGGAGTCCCCGAAGCCATTTCATCAGCGCGTGTACAACACAGGTGTTCAGTGGAGGGGGACTACTAGCAGCTGCCCATGCCTGGGAACACATGTTGGATTTGAAGGAGATTTCAGCCACCACTTAGCCAAGCGCCTTCATCAGTTCTTTCACATATCCTCTCTGGGCCTTGTCAACAGGTGTCGTCGACGTCTTGTTGGTTCGACCTGCAGCAGTCAGAATGATCCATCGGTAGTTGCGCAAGGAAAAAGGAAAGGCGTCGACATAGAGAGAGTGAAAGGCTGGCGGTGAAAGAGCTTGTTCTGGTTCCTGGTAATGTTTGATAACCACTCTGACCTGTCACATCTTGACACAAAACAATTCCGCACCACCGAATGACATTCTGCTTGTCATGCATTAGTGCCAAATTCAATCGGTTTTGCCCAATGGTAGGTGTCTGTAGAGAACATGAGATTTGATCGCCAACATCAACATTACCTCCTATAGTTAGTGGTACAAGCGTAGATGAGTAAATGATGAATGGACGATAATTTACGGAGACACATCCCAAGCAGCTCTTGCACATTCTTACCCCTCTCTCGGAAGGATTCGAGGGGGTGAAGAAGAGGGATAATGGGGGAGCCTTGCCCACTCCATCACAAACTGGGCGATCTGTGAATCGCGCACACATACGTTAACCTCATTAAAACAAGAAAATACAGCCATGACGAGTTTGACCACGATTGTCAAAACTGGGTTTCCGCCACAATAAAATAATGCCCATGAGCAGAACTGCTCTGAACGAATTTCGACCAGTGGCCGCATTTCACTGACGATACCATCAAATTCATGTTGTGTTCACATCATGCAAAGCCACTAGGACGCAGTCATTTAAGATCATCTTGTTGCCAGAGAGCTGTGCTCACCAACAAGATGTGAAGGTGGCACAGCACCCCTACAACCGACCCATCTAACCTTAATTCGGCATTTCCCATCTGCTGAATTCATTTCCACGCATCTGGAATGAAATCCAATGAGGATTGTTGGGATAATTCACAACGCACTAATTCCGTGATAGCAAGAAAAACCCAATATTGCACGACACGTTTGGAGTGCCAAGAGAGAGAGGAGAAGGGGATGAATGACGTGTGATGTGTGGCAATGACAATGGTTGACTGAAACACGGTTTCGTGGATCCCAAATAGAGCACCCTCCAATTTGGAAAACCCAGCATCAGCGTGATGGAATTTCGGTTTGAAATATCAATGAATAACTTCTTGATGCGTTACGATATGCTTTTTGAAAACTTAAAAAAATGATTTATTCATTCGAAATGTACCTTCGACTTCGAAGGATTGGCAGTATAACCCTAAATTTCACAGTTAGTTACACTGCATCATGAATGCGCCTTGAATGCCCACCAACTTCTTGAGGGAAAATCGTTCAACTGAACTTCGATATAATTTCAAAGCTGTCGCTATAGCATCGACAATGGGAGTTACTCACTGACACAAAAATTTTGCTTACTCTGATCATGTAAGTCGGAGATGACGTAGAGCAAAGTTGACACATTCGTGCGGTCACGATTATATTGATTGTCTTGGCGCAGTCCATTTTGTTCATTTGGTGAAGTTTTCATCGAAACACGTCGTGTGCTGACCACAGGGCCGAAAATGCAGAGCTTCATGCCTCAAATGTTGACGTATTTTACCCACGGACAAAAACACGCCATTCGATCAAATTAAAGATGCCTTGACTAACCAGATACAGAAATTGATATTTTAATTCTGCCTAATAAAGTTGCTTGTTTGTGCCACGAGGATAATTTGGGGATCAGAACACGTGCATAAGAAACGCATTCCGTCTCTCATTGGTGAACACATCGTCTCACGTGTCTGGATGAGCCACATTCACTAACACGTGATTGGCTCCTGTCTCAGCCAATGAGCGCCCCACTTCACCGAGACAAATAAAAGCCCCTGCACAGGCACCACGTGTCACAAGTTTGACCATTTAATTATGTCCCCTCAGCAGACTCGTGGATTAAGCAAACGCGGAGGCAGATCAACAGTGCCGCTGGAACAACGATAGGCCATGAGGAGGGTATGTTCCATCTACCATTGCAAATAATTCCCAATGTTTCAGCCTTTAAACAAACTCGCCTGTTTGTTCCTAGGTCAAAAAACAGGAGTTCGAAAGACGTCGTCGACAATGTATTTCAGAGAAGATGACAGAGCTAAATGACCTAGCGATGTCACTGGTTGGTGGCGACGTAGGTATGAATTGGTCGATTTTTTGATGGGATTGCATTACACGGGGCACTAATTTCGAATTCGTCATTTACAGCCATGGAATCACCGTCGGCTACACAAGATAACTCTTCTCAACGACGGCATAGAAGTACTTCAGACGCTGTCCTACTTGATGCGTGAAATGCCTGAAGTACAGGCTAGACTAAGAACAATGCTTGGACAACAATTAGGCTCGTGAATAGACCCTTCAGTCCACAAAGACAAGGAAAATATGCCTCCAACAACGCCCATCCAACCATCGACCGCACTTCCTGAAAAGTCTGTGAAAGTCGCAAATGTGACCTCGGAGAGTGGATACCACGGCAGTTTCGCCAGCTGCCTCCAACAGCAAAGCCACAATCAGCCAAACTTCAGTGCCGACACCGACGTCACCTTCACCCCAATTCGTCGACTTCTTGATGGAACACACCATCACCTATCACTTAGTCAATTTCTAAATATCTCCGAAACTCAAGACTGCCCTCTGGATCTTAGCATTCCCAAACGCCATGACAAGGGTCGCCATTTGTGGAGACCATACGAGACTTGATCTGTGTCTCTTAGACCCATTCGTCACCTGCCAGTGCCAAATCTGAGATTTTGAATTTTCAAACCACAATTTCTCCTCTATTTGTATTTCTGATATGATTCATCTCAAATTTCAAATGGTGGTTGGGGTGACAGGAGTATTTGTGTTTGTGTTTGGTAACGGTAAATTCAACTGTCCAGCGGTGAGATTTCAGTCGAAATTCACTAGCACGACATTGTCCATTAAGCACTGGATCTTTCCTTTAAAGAATGGAACAAAAACAGTGTAGGGAAGTTCAGTCAAATTGCGAATATAAGTAGCGAAGTTTGGAATGCGATCTTAACACCACGATGTCACTTGGTTGTGGGCGTGGAAATTAATGCGTGAACGGTGTGAATGTGTCCGTGGTTGTTGCTGGCGTGGCATTATGGGTATAGCACCAAGCAGAGGTGCGAATGGCTTAAGCTGTGATAATCGCGATGATAACGTTTTGTTTCCAGCTCCTAAACTATTCCGGTAATGTTCATATTCAGCCAAATTTTTGATGCATTTTCTTCGTTAAACATGGCGACCAGAGAGCACTACACCTATTCCGGCTGAAATCATGCAGCAAATACTGACCTCTGCCAGGCTAAACTCGCATCGTCAATTTGCTCTTTTCCAGTAAGACCTCAATCAAATCGGATGTACAGTAGTTAGTAAGGCACCCTAACCCACACAAAACGAAAATTTAACTACCACGTTGGAAACGTACTATCAGTTCCGCGCTTATGGGGAGCCACTAGTGTCATCCAACATTACTGAGCACTTTCACGGCCCACACTCTGGTGGACCTGGTACCAGGTGAAAGGCAAAGTCGAATTTGACCTCAGAAATGACAGTTCGCGTGGTCAACGAAAAAAAATGCAAGAAAAACATAATACTAAACGACAAATTTAGAGTGTTAGGGGCGAGACAAAGCGGATGAGGGATGTATCATTATGATGGAATTTCGTTTTGGAATCTCAACCAATGACTTTTCAATGCTACACGACTTATCGCATCTTGGGTGGTGAGTGTGGGGGTTGACAGGATTTCCTGTCGGCAGAGTTCAGGTTTTGGCAGGAGTCGGGGATGTTAACTTCCAAATCGATTAGAGAGAATACAGGTGAGCAGCCATGAGGTCAGACCTGTGCTGTCCATGTTGGCAGGTCATTTATTTTAGCGTTTTGGAGAGAAGTGTATCACATCTATAGATATTCTTACTGAAATAACTCCGAGTTCAGTTAACAACGAGGAAGAACTCGAGTCGCCTTTTTGGTGTCTGATATTTCCAGATAGGCTACCACATTCAAGTTCATAGCTGTGACAGTAGGATCGATTATCGATGTCAATGCGGACATCATGTCTACAGAATACTTCCAAATCAATGCAATTCTGGTCATGCGAAGAAAGCATGTTGCATTCATATGGACTTAATCTGACAACCTGTGCCTTTGCATTTGTGCATTGGCAGTTCTGGGTTGAGTGGTGACTTGTATTCAAGCGGCATAATTAGGCGATACTTGTCAGTCTTCGTGTCATAAAATTTACTATTGTCGGTAGTGCATACAGGCATTTGACTCTACACTTCCAGGGTGGAACGGTGAACAGTGACGATTCTTTACTATTGTTAGTGCGCAGAAATTCTAACTCTAAATTTCGGCCAGTTGCGGTGGTTCTGAAGACCTCTTCGTCGTTTTTCCAAGGTCACCGAAATCAACACCCATCCTTCGGCCTTTATCATTCCATCAAGTATTACTGGTTGCCTCTGCATAAGTCGATGAACTCGAGAATGTAACCATCGGCATTGTAGATATCGCAACCTTCTCTTTCATTCTCAACAATTCCGTTTATGGGTCATCGATTTTCAGTCATGATTTCAAGTGACTTACATGTGTCCACTTTGAGTTAAGTAGGTCGCATTTAAATGGCACGTCTGTCACACCAGACCAATGGACAGGTGAGATGACATGTTGCATAAAAGAGATTATGTCAGGTCTGCGTTCAGGACAAGATCGTGGTGAACTTGTCAACAGCCTGCGTGAGTTGTGAAGTGTTGGTTGGTTGTGTTTGCTTGCTGGTAGTGTTCTCGTTTTGGCGGGGGTCAAGGGTGGTGTCCACCGACTCTTTAAGAGAGAACAGAGGTAAGCGCACATGAGATGGGGCCTATTATCTGGCGGTCGAGCAGACTGAATATTTGACCCAGTTAATGAAAACTATCTTTGAATTCTTACCAAGGAGGTAACATTAGAAGATGTGACGTTGTCCAACTGACTACATTAGCACATCACGTGACTACTTGCGTCAATGGCAGCTTGAAGAGCACCCATCAACATCACAGGTGCTTCTCTTATGCTACAGCTGCTTTTATCGACTCAGACGAATCAAACGCAAACTTGGGATGCGTGATACATGAAATGCTTGAAGTTCAGATATGTCTAGGAGGTGAGATTGGACCCAGCAGCGGTCAGGGGCAAGGAGAACACGCCTTCACTGACTCCGTTCAAATCATCAAGCGTGCTTATTAGAAGGACACGCAAACTTGTGATTGAAATATCTGAAAGGGAGTATCTGGAGAGAATGGGTGGCTCCACCAAGTACCGATCCACCGATACCATGATTCCAGAAAAAGTGCTGACCAGTTGTTGGATCTCAGCCTCCCAATACGCCTCACAAAGAGTCAAAAATTATGTAGACCCTACGAGACATGAGTGCTGCCTCTTAGCGCCTTCCATCAGCTGCTCTGTCCCAAATCCGTGACCTTGCATTTTACACCAACTTGTTCCATATTATCAGAGTCAATGTAGAACAGAGAAATACAAGAGTTTCAACAAGTGCAGTTGAGATGAATCTGATGAATAATGCAATAGAAAGGGAAATGGTTGGTTTATTTTGGGTCGGAGAGTTATTCCTTCACACATGAAGTGACTGCTGAATCCAAGTATACAACAACTGTGATGGAAGGAAGTGTGTGACCGACCCGGCATTATGAACGTGTGAAACCTGATTGAACTTCAAGTTGACCGCCCACATCTTTCGGACAATAACTCATTCCTCAAGAAGTAAACAGCCAGAATGATTCATCTCAAGAGTTGTCCATTACTAATTGCCATCGAAATAAGATCTCGCGCGTTAAGTGGAATCATGACACAAGCTAATCAACATGCTTATTGACGAAAACAATCACACGCGTGAACGGCAGCTCACTGATTGGTTGAGAGCACTGCCAATCAGCGCACACTTCCGTGTGGCAAATTTGCCGGCCTCAGAGACAACGACTTTCAGCACTGGTCACATTGGACAGTGCAATTTCAAGGCAACCGACATCTTCAACCCTGCATACCGCATGACACAGTAACCCGCCTCCGAGGCAATGTCGCGCTCCAACCTCGAGAGAGGCAAAGAAAACATGCCTCCACCAACACCAAGCATGTCATCGTCGGTGCTTGTAGAGAAGACTGAGGGATGTGTCCTGGCAACCCCCGAAAGTGGATTCCATGGCAGTATTGCCAGCCCACTCCCACTCCATCAACCCACTATCAGTCCAACATCAGTGACGGCAACGCTGTTCCCTTTGGTATTCCCTTCATCCCGATTCTTCACTTTCACAACCCTGAAACCCGATGTCCACCGACGTTTCAACAATCCGAAGAAATGGACGAATGTCCAATCCATCCGATTGACCTCAGCCTCCCGAAACGCCACGCCAACAATTGCCGGATGTGGAAGCCCTATGAGTCTTGAATTGTGTTTGTTTTCCCCTTTCGTCACCTGCCCCATCCCATTATTTTGATTTTGCATTTGTACACTACTTTTTATATTGAGGGTTTTGTGTAGTTGAATAAGAGATCCATTGTTAAAATGATCCACCTCATATTTTAAACAAAACGTGGAGACTTTGGTGCATTTGGGTTCGTGAGCAGCTGACATGCCAGCCAAAGAGCCAGCCCTCACACACAGTGAAGCTGGTGGTTGTGGACAGAAAACCTATGTACTGGAGAGAATGGGGCAACTTTGGATAGATTCAAGCGATCCACATCCACACCTGTGACACGAAACCTTGTCTTAACTTCCTGAGAATGAGATCTAAGATCAGTGCTACGTAACCATCGTCTCCCGATGTGTCTGGGAATATGTCTTCCATTGTGTGCACAGCTTCGTGGACGGTAGGCAAGGCAGTTGAGCGTTTAGGTATCTATCGAAATCCACTCTCAGGACACTGTCCAGGTTGCAAAGCGTCTGGCCCATGCAAACAGCGCTGAACGGGGTGTGGTTGTCAAATAGCGAACATTACTCGAGTAGACTGTCTTGCGATCTTACCACCACGGTGTGATTAGGGGAAGCGTCGTGGAGATTAATGTGTGCACGATGTGAACATGACCCGGTTTTTACTGGCGTGGGCTTATAGGTATAGCAACATACGAAGGTGTGGATGACTTGAGGTGTGACAATCGCGATAATCATATATTGTTACCAGTTGGTAACTATTCCAGTAGTGTTCGATTTCGCTGACTCTCTCTCACTAAAAAACCCTGAGATTAGTTCATAAGCAGAGCGAAACCTTGTTGGCTTATCGTGGTGTCTGTTATCTCCAGTCGGGCTACCTCATCTCATATCATGACTGCGAGAGCAGCACATAATTCGACTTTGATGTGGACCTCATATCCAAGGAATACTTCCAAGCAAGGTGGATTTTTGTGAACTCGAACTCACAATCTGAGACTGCTGTTACCTTGTTGTTCTGGCAGTTTCGTGGTCGGCGTGGGTTAGTGGTGACTTGTATGAGAAGGCGCCTATTGTCGGTCTTCGTGTCCTTACATTCACAATATTCTGTGGTGCATTCAGATCTCAATGTGTACACTTCCTTGGCAGAAAATTGAACGGTGACGTTTCTTCACTACTATAAATGATCGGGTATTCTCCCTCAAAGTGTAAACCAGCTGCGGTGGTTCTGAAGTTCTTCGAATTTATCACTCATTCATAGAGCTTTTATTTCAAAATGTCGATTGTTTTTGTTTGTTCAAAACGGGAACTTGCTCATCTGCTTGGCAACTACGCCGTCGTTGATCTCACAAACTGTTCATTCCTTTTCAGCAATTCAAATCGTTTAGCAATACATTTTGACTCAGGGTTTAATTTGACTTTCATATCGTCACTCTGAGTTAAGGAGGTTCCATTTAAATGACGAGTCCGTCACACTGGATCAAAAGAACAAGTGAGCCGACATGTTGAAAAACATGAGATGTTGTGATGGTCGAGGACAGAAAATGATCGAGACGGACTTGTCAACACCTTGAGGGGTGGTGAAGTTAGTGGTTGGCCTGATTGCTTGTCGTGTTGTGGCGGTGGTGAGAGGGTGGTGGCTTCTGCATCGGTAAGAGAAAACATGTGTGGACACCCATGAGACGAGGACCGTGATGGGCTTGTTGGCAGCTCAAAGAATTTGTCATTTGGAAAGAAGTGCGTCGTCTTCAGTTAACTGCTTACAC
>UXSR01000926.1:0-14294 GCA_900604375.1 Mesocestoides corti | reverse complement strand
TCTTTGCGGTCCTAATGAAATAAAGTTAGTGGGCATTTACTGACCTCAGGTGTTTTTGAGGCTACGATGAGCACGCTTACATGCTCTAGGGAGAGGTGAGATCAGTGGTATTTCATCTTATCCTTAAAAAACGCCGAATTGGGACAACATTTTTCAGATTGCATCGACATCTGGTCTACTTGGTGGGATTTATATTAACCCGACAATATAGCCAGTGAAAGGTTTTCTATGAGCTCCATTCCAACGTTTCTGGCCTTTGATTGGTTACTTTTTGAACTTATTTCAACCAATAAGCTCATTTTCATCGCCATTCGTCAATTTTGATTTGTAAGAATTTTTTGATGTGGGGACCAGGTTTATCAATAAAGCAAAGCTAGCCGGTGAGTGTATGATCATAAGCGCATTGAAGGCTTCACATTCATTGGACGTCACTCGGCAACCAATTCTGTTGCAGATTGTCTAGATAGGCAACAATACTTCTTAACTTAAACTCATCAATGTTTCAAGTTTGGAAAAAAATAGGAATGGTTTCCTGGTCAGAACGGTGCGGATGAAGACAGACTGAAAGGATTGCAGCCCCTCACACTCATGCGGTATTCTGAGACCGATTCCCTGTCAGACGTTCGAAGCTTGCAAAAGGAATTCGAGTATTTAGGACACGCTCTGTCGCCGTAATCAGTGGATGGAAAATAAACTAAGAGATTATTAAATTTTTTTAAGTTAGCATTTGGTTCTATCAGGGTGAGAAGTAAATAGACCACCAACTGGGAAGGCCATGTCTCTAAGATGCTCTGAAAAGAAACACAGATCGGTGCGTGGTTCTGATTGGTCAGAATCACAGCCAATCAACGGAGTCTCTATTCAATTGACACTATTCATGTGTCTGATGATGCTTAATTTGGTGAATTAAGAGGAATTTCTGTTATTACTCTTTGAAAAAAATTAACCGCTAAGCTTAGCAAACGAGGACTCTACTCATCGCCATTGGTAGGGAAAATTGCGTTCTCTGGGCAGTACTACTAGCATGGACCATTGCATTTTTTTTCAGTAGTATTACCCTTTTGCCATTTCACGTTAACGCCAAGCCAGACGTGTAAAAAAGGCTAGTTTTTTGTGCATTTATCTATTTTAATTGGACAAACTAACGCTTAATTTTCACAGTTCAAGGTGGTCATTAGTTAACAGTAGAGAGTGAGGCTTAAGTAGGACGCCGAGGAGTTGAGTTTGTCTCCACAGGTGGGCGTCAGGGTGGCTGGTCAACAAAATGTCACAAGACAAAATCTACTTGGAAGAGGTGTCTCGGAAACAGGATGGAATTTGACGTCAGTGCACGTAGCACTAAAAATCCAGAAATATTTTTAAAAGTGTCTGTTGCTGTTACTTATAGGCATCTTTACAGTATATTTGTTTAAATTTTCATTTTTGGCGGGTAGTTTTTAGGTTTTGTTTCATGTGTAAAATAAATGTGTTTTTATATAGAGGCCCACGTGGCATTGACGCTGGTCTCAGCAAGCGGTGAGAAGATCACGAGTAGCCACACACACGACGTCAAACTGTCAACTAACACGGAATTCGGGGAACGCTTCGCCTTCGACATGTCCTCGCTAAATCCACGCGAGGTCACGCTGTTTGTGCGCGTCTTCCAAAAGCACCACGTTCACAAGAACGAGTGCCTCGGCTGGTTCGCTATTGGTATGCCACCCTACTTATTACTTATAAGTAACACATTTAATCAGCTGGTGCGTATTGAACCCCTGTTTTTTGCTTCGAGGATCCAAGAATACTGGTGAGGAGGAGCGCTCGCACTGGAATGAGATGCTTCAGGCCCAGGGCCAGGAAATAACTCGGTGGCACGTACTCAATGAGAATCTCACTTGAGTCCTCGCATCTGCCAGAAAACAAGCTACTTTTCTACACTTAAGTACTACTGGATAACTGACCGATATTTTCTTTTGCAATTACTCTAACTGAAGTAATTTCTTATTAGAATATTCTCTTTCAGTACCCTTGTTAAAACTGCGACGAGCCTTAATTGGAAGTGCCTTCGATGGGTGTTGAAGTAAGAAATGGTGGTAAATAAGTTATGCGACGTTAATACAAAATCGAATGATTGAACGAAGTGAGCGCTCGATAACTTCCTTGAGAACGTGGCCATCTTAGAAGCGACGGTGCCTGTGACATCTAAGTTGCATAAACTTAGTTTTCAACTCAAAGTAGTTCTGGCTGTCAGTTTTATTAAAACGCATGAATCCGACCAATGAAGTGCCGTCCTTCACAATCCTGCTCAAGGTCGTTTCTAAAAGCTCTCTCTCGTCAAGCTAATTTTGCCTTTAACACAACAAATGCATGTCGAAGTCAGGGAGACCCAATGTTGTCCAGATTTTGACACAAAAATTGGTTTTGCATCTCTGTCTGTAAACAATATCTGCGCTGTTTCAAATCAATTTAAAGCAGCTTGAGCAGAAATTGTCAAGTGAAATCGATTTATGCCGTTTTGTTACCACACATTACCCAGAATTTCCCCCAAAGATATCTTTTCAACAGACCATCGAAGAATCAAACAGAAACATCACAAGCAGATGTGCTGTATCAGATGCATTTTCAACTACCAATAGGATCACGCGAAATTCTGCAGTAGCGTTAATTTTAGCATCGGATCCATCATGAAGGTTGAGTTACTAAAACAAACTAGTTTGGTGCGTAAATACCAACAGATATTCCGAACAACCTCGGGCATGGCCAGAATTTAATTAATCCGAGTTAGATAAATCAATAGGTTCAATCGTTTCCCGGTTTTATCCTTACACGCCGTGTGTCCAACATGTGCTAAACTTACCAGAAGGTGCTTGTGCGCACCGCTTCGAAAACAACTCCAAAATGGGTGGCTTGACTTGATCCTGATCTGACCCACACCTGAACCGACTGCGCACGTCTTAACGAAGAGGCATATGCCACTAAAAGTGCCAGATTCAAATTGAATTGAGAGCGAATTGTATCTTGCATTGTATTTTAGTTCTCAAATACAATGATTCTTCCACAGGCATGTAAAAGCAATCCATTACATCAACTCAATTCCACCGAAGTTTTGAGCAAAGCGAAGAAAAGCAAGTCGCGAAAGAAAATGAAGGTTAAAGTAAGGTACACGCAGGGAGTGGAGTAGGCCAACGACACTACCTCCTGTCGGTGTCTTCTGAGTCGGAGGTTTCTTCGCTGTCGTCTGACTCGCTCTCCGACTCTGCTGGGCGTCTGGAGAGGGCTTCAACGAGTGGCGCGACGTATGGGGAGTGTTTGGGTGGTCCGGGGTCAGGCGGGAAGGCAAGACGCCATCTGTGGTCGCGACGCAGTGTGTGGATCTCGTCGCGAACCTGACACGCCGAGCAAAGACAGCAGGTGAGGGTGCAGCACACGTCGACGCAGATGTTGCCCTGTAGTAAAAAACACGCATACGCCAACTGTTTCAGAGCTCTTGAAATGTCGTCAAATGGTTCTGGCGGCTTGATATTGAAACAAAATTCGCTTAGCACAAAGAACCATTGCTTTTCAGGGCAAATGATTCATCTACCTCAACGCCAATCAAGACATACTACATCGAGAAAGTGATGAGACTGTAAATAACCACTTTGGAATCTTCTATTTACCGAGCTTTACTGTACCATGTCTCACACGTAGTAACTCCTGCAACATTATAAGAAATTGGCAGAGCACCTTAACTAGAGAACTTCACTGATTATGATAATAAACTCAAATCGCGCTCCGTTCTGTTTTATGCCGATAGCCAGACATTTTGCAAAAGGTGATTGGTCAACACAGAAGCATCTGTTTAAATGATGCTCACGCTGCCCTGACAAAATTACTATCATGCAAATAAATTATAACGTCTCCCAACTATCGGACCGTGTAATGTTATAGTGCTAAGCATAATGTCACGGCGTTGGTGCGGAGCCAAGTTACCAGACGTTTGCGAGCAACTAAAATAGTTGTTGAATCGGCTGATATTATTGAGTTAACCGAGACTTCGCAAAAATTGATTGGTCAAGGTGTAAGCATTTAACTGGATAATGTTCACGCTACATTGCCGAAATTACCATCATGTCAACCAATTAAAATGGATCCCAACTTTCGGACTGTGTAGTGCTGTAATGCCAGGCCTACTATTACAGCGTTGGTGCGCAGCCAAATTACCTGAAGTTTGTGAGCCACTCGAATTTGTCGACGTGCCGCCGTGATGACCAATGGGGAGAGCGGAGTGAGGAGAAGGCCCAATCCGAATGATTTGAGCCATTCCATACCAAACACGTAATGCAACAACTCCCAAATGAAGCAGGGGTGACACGTCGGAACGCACAAACAGTTCACTAAAGTTGAGCATGGCTTACATTAGTCCGGATGGCAATAACGCGCCACACGCAGCGTAATGAGACCTCACACTTACTACAGTTCTCTTGGCAACTGCACATATACGTACTCCACGGCCGGTAGTCGCCATATCCTGAGGATTCGTCGTCGTCTTCGTCGTCATCATCACCATCTTCATGCCTTGGCATTGCGTTGACCCCAAGGCTTTTCAAGAGTTATAGTAGGTGATGGTTTTATGAACACTAATGGGGGCCGTTAAAATTCGCCAGTTAGTCACGTGACCAACCACGTGCATTATCGATTTTGTGTCATGAATGCAGCTACAGGAAACCAGATATATCTTGCAGAATTGCACCCTTCCAATGCAAACAAGAGCAGTCGTTAATATCGGGATATTGAAAAGCATTTGGATTGACAACAGTAAACGGAAACCCGGTTAAAGATCAGAAAGACGCGGAGGAATGCATATCCAGAGAAGAAGGAAAGCTTCTATTCAAAGGCTTCGGAGTTGCTTCATCAAATCTCCAAGACTTGGGCCGTCGGCATCAACAGCGACGGAGGTTCCAGACTCGGATTTCGCGTCTGCATTTGCCAGTTGTTCCACGCCACCTTCGGCAGCTGTCGCACAGTCACCGTCGCCGTCGGCGGACGAGGAAACGAGTTCAATGTGAAATTCGTTGTCCTCGTGGAGAGGCTTGGAGGCCTCTTCGCGTTCCAGACGGGCACGTTCGGCTCTAGCGGCCATCTTGGCTTCTGCGTCCCAGTCGGCGTCCGCCGGAAGACCACGACGAACTAGTTGAGCGCGACGCTCGGCTTGGCGTTTGCGACACCACGAGTCAGCACACGTCGGATTAGGACGCAGATTGACGCGGTAAACGGAGTCCTTCGATGCACCGTAGCCAAAATAACTCGAAACCTTAAATATATCGAAACTAGGTAACCACAAGCACCTATGCGATGCAGTAGGTCGAAAACACACTAACGCTGAATCTTACCTCACCAAAATGCAGGAGGTATTTGAGCACATTTTGCACCATCAGGCCGGCAACGATGGCCATCGTAGTGGGAAGGGACGCCGCACACACGCCATCGCGCTTGAGCACCTTGGTGTCGTTTAGACCGGCGGCCACAACCAACGGAGGCATGCACTCAAAACACGGCGTCCGACCGGGATACATCAGCTGGAAGTGGCAGCTCAAGGCGTCCTCGCTGACACCCGCTTCAAACCAAACCTTAAAAATATGCCACTGAGTATATATGTGTGTGAAATGATTCATTTGTTGAACGAGCCCGTCGAGAGATCGAAGCAATGCAGAACCAGACCTGGCACTTATGGTAAATTCCGACAGATTCAATGTATTAGTTTTGGGTATTCTTGTTAAACCATGTAACTTCTACGCAACTCACAAATCAATAAAAGGAAACTACAGGCGGACCTGATTAATCTCATTGCACGCTCTGTTGATGGTCATTCGTGCCTCAAAGTTGTCCACACAGGAGAGGACCAGATCAACGGGTTTGGTCCCGTCTCCGCGAAGCGATGCCAAAAAGGAGTCGAAGTTGTCCACAAGGGTGATGTCGTAGTTGTGCGCGTCGATGGAGACGTCGGGGTTGATGGCGTGTAGGGTTGCTGCCGCGGCCTGAACTTTGCTTAATCCAGCTTGGTGGGGCTAGCACAAATGTGATCGTACATTAAATGACGTCAGAAATCGTTGTCTCATGCTTGGTTCGTGAATTTGAGGTACTGATTCAATTCATGTTATTTGTGGTCGTGTTCCAAAAAAAACCGCTTACAAGGATTGAAGCGTTGCAGTCAAAGGAACATCCCAAACAGATGTCTTTACACAGGCATGTAAATTTTACAAAATAAGAAGGGGTTTTAAAAGAAGATAATTATACCTGGAAGAAAAGTCGATTCATATTGGCTAGTTCCACTTTGTCGTAGTCAAAGAGAAGGAGACGACCGATGCCACATCGAACAAGCATTTCGGCCGCCACGGAACCAACTCCTCCCACCCCGACAATCGCGACAGACTTTTCTCGAATTCTAAAAGGGAAAAAATAGCTCGGAAATGGGATTTAGCAATTTGCTACAGAGGTTATTGATTACTACAATGTATGGTAAAAAGTATGTTCCAGAGAACAATGTAAGAATTGAGCAGGTTCATTTGCAATTTATTTAGAAGCGGAGTGCAAAGACAAATAAATTGGGGGGGGGGGAGGTGGGTGGAAAGAAATGAATCAAAATTCTGGTGGGTGAAAGCTGAACAATGGTGCTCTGTCCACTTACTGTGCATAATTTTCTACAATGCCCATCTTTTGTAGTGCCATTAGACGACTGTACGGGTTCGAGCTGACGACTTCACTGGACATCTGCTCAATTTTTTGGCGAACCGGGCGCGCATTAGACAGCTCAGATTCCAGTTGGGCTATTTTGGCCTTAAGAGCAGCCACGGTTTCTTTGTCTTGCATTTTTTCTCTATAGCAAAACACAAACACAAATTTTTAGTACCAAAATAGAGTAACAATAGCTTACGGCGGTAACAAAACAATGAGTGTAGTAAAAACAATCAAGGGAAAGTGCCATAATCAAGCCATAACAAGACGCTAAATGTTCAAAAATACACTGGCGGGCCAAAATGTAGAAACCCACGGTCAGAGGTAGTCCATAGAAGAGCAAAACATAAACAATAAGCAACCATAGTTCCTTAAGTGGTTTTAAATCAATCAGCAAATAAAATACATCTCATTGTTGTGTTTGTTTATTTCCTGGAGTAACAGCACCGCAACAATCACAAATCATGAAAGGACTGCTAGGAACACAAAAACCCACTAGTTGGCAAAATTCCGATTAATGCGCGGATACCGAAGGTCACTCCAAACAACCTTAATCCACTTTAAAAAACTTTGACTTTTTAGCATGCATTTAATATAAGGCATTTAAATGAAACATTCAGGTTTTTACTATTTAAGTGTTATATCGAGAATTTGAGGATTGTGCTTGAATTATGGGCTTTGCATGCTCGGAATCGCCGTGCTAATTACAGCACCCGTAGCCTTTCAGTGTACACGTTTTTAGCCTCGTCATGTCTTGTCCAAAAGAAAAGCGTTGCAAAATGTTCTTAATATGCCATGTGGAGACAAATATTATTAAACTGATAACGAGTCATAAGTTTACATGCCTTGTACTAACAAAATTGGATATCAACCTCTGGAGATCACATTATGTATCTGTAACAATGTAATTCTAGTCTTCATGCCAAAAGTCTCTACCAAAGGTCTGAGAATGATTATGTCCAAACATTACTCCCCTGAGATAATCAAACACCGTCTTTTTTGCTAGTTTGTCCAAATCCCGTTAGTTGATCGTTCCTGTTAATCATGGGTTTTCCGATCAGTTCTATTTTCTGAGCACCAAGTATCAACTACCCTAAAAATGCATATTTTATCAAGTTTAGCTCCTATTGTTAGCCTTATTATTTATGTTTTTGCTCGGCCTATCATGCCACAACAAATCTGTGATCCTGAAGTAGATATTACACTATTGAGGCTCATATTTGTTTCCATTGTAACTGGCAGAAAACAAATTAGACAAATGTCTTAATGGGTCAAAGGTTACTCTTTACAAGACTGTCTTTTTCTTAAAGTAGGGTTTTTTGACGTCAGATGCATGATTATTGATCATAGTGACAGCTTCACACTTTAATAATGTATTGTTTTGACGCGCTGAGGCTTAGGATATCCGTGGGTAACATTAATCCTACGAGGTACGAGCATTATTGTGCAATACTGCATTTTATGGCATCTTATCCCCTTAAACTGTGCCTGGAAACAAGTCCTAACAACAGCAAAGGAGACGTCTATCAACGTATCCTTTAACATCAATCTACTTCCAAAAGGCATGTGAGCCGATGTGCGATTAATGAAAGGTCCATCTAAAAAAAGCTCAAAGAAAGCTGATAGTAAATTCTTATTTACGACTCCTACCATGATTTAAAATGCTAGCGACGGCAATTTGGTTTAATGATATGCACATCGACTTTGCTAGACACTTGTAGTACCTAAGATGCAAGACGATTCCGCCAAGTTAGTTAAGGAAACGTTAGTGGACACGAAGATTGCGTTGCCTTGAGTTTTCTCTACCACCACTATAGTTTAAATATTAACTGTTCCACAATCTGACCTGGCTGTTGGAAGCAAAGCCGAATTCAAACGTCTACCAACTGCCAATAGCAGGACGTTTTCATCTATGTTTTAACGTTGCTTTACCAATCTACACGACTACACCCCGTTAGACGGACGCACTACCTCTCATTCTGCTCAAAGACTCTGATTATTCTTTTATTCAAATGGTTTCCAGACAAAAGCCGGAAACTTAGTCGGCGATTTTGTTTGTTGCGACTTCTCAACCATCATATCCATCTCCGGTCAAGTGACTTGATAGTTTACTAAAAGTAATGAGTAAACTAAAATCCACTGACTTGCGTTCACCGTTCGCAGTTTTCTGCATTTTGTAGACGTTTTCACTAGGTGCACTGTGGCACTCTTTCCGAGTCATCAAACAGAGAGAAATGGTGAAAAATTGTCTATGGAAAACAGACACATATTTTAGCGAGATATTTACCGAGCATTACAAGAATAATGTTTACTTTTCAAAAGTGTAGGAGATGCAATGCTGATATAAATTATTCCGACCGCTCTCACTATCGTCACACGACCAGACACGCAACCTCGATGCTGCCGACACGTCAGATGGCGCACCTGGCCTGGAACACCCTCGGTCACTCCCACCACCCATCCGAGCCCCATTCAGTAACCAACCCAAGGGGTCGTGTGCTCTCGACGACGACTTCAACACGAACTCGTCAAACACAAGAGCACACCTGGTCACCAGTCAAATTAACAGCTGAGTCAATCTGTCATTTTTTGGAGCTGCAGTTATGTAGGTCACGCATAGCACGCTTAGCTGTTTACGCTCACAAATACCAGCCAGACATTTAAACAAACGTCTTATTCCCTACCTGACTCACACATTCTCGAATGAAATTTTACACTACGATTCATCTCAGCAAACGTCCAACTACACAGATAATGCCGAATTTTTGAATGAACGCAAGTATCTGTGGCAATCCTGGTGTTAAGCAATGCGGAACAAAGAATACGGTCTAATTTTCAGCCCGCTTGGAAGTTGGTTGAGGAATTTCTTCTTTTTGTTCTAACTTGGACAACGTAGACTGTCGAGTTGTGTTGAAGTGATTTTCCTCCACCCTGAACACCATGGAATTGGCAACGAGAAGTTTTGGAAACCGAGAAAGCTGCTGTGACGCGTGCCTGTTCATGCGTATTTACGGTTTGTCTGCGTGAACACACATGGTGGCAGTGTTTACGTAACCCAGAAATCGACGCGCTGCCTTATGGCAGCACATGATAGGCCATTTCAACAGTTTGCTTTAAATGTTTAATTTAATTAAAAGCCTTTGCAGCATTATTTACACGTTCCTTTCACGTGTGCCTTCCCACCTGCGCAAGGACTTTAAAGCATTCAGGTTATTTATTACTATTTAAGTGTCGTTTACCCATTTTATTACAATCAAACAAACATTGCTGACACTGATAACCACAATATTGTCAACGGTGTTCTTCGTGCCCGCTTCGATTGAATTTGTCACTTCAAACAAGTTCAAATTCTTGCTTGGCTTTTTTGGCACAGCTGTTCCATTCAATTAAAACAAACTGTACCTCGTGTGACTATAAATCCTACATGCGACGGGCGTGACCAGAAATGCACCCTCCAAAATCTGTTTACCCGTGAAATAATTGGTTGACAATAAATTTATTTCAGTCCTCACACGTAGACAACGTTGTGTTTATTCTGAAGTAACTCGGTTGACCGACATACAGTAGTTGATTACTGTGGCAACTGAAGTAGCAAATCGGTCGGTGGTTGTGTAAATTTGCAAGACGTGGCAGAGAGATTGCGTGTTAGGGATTTGCTAATGTTTCATACACACTTCGCATTTCAGACCTTTGCCTCAGCCAAGTCACCTCAATTGCCACGTCTCATCTTTGTTTCACCTCTCTACGTCGCAGTTAAAGGTCGTCAAGGTTAAAGTCTGATTCGTTGCTCAAAATTTGGCTGAGGCAGTAAAAGCTTTCTCCACGCGGTCCAGCCTTGTCGTTGTTTGGGCGGGCGTTTTCTTAATCGTCTTTTGCCCAATGTCCGATTATTTGTGCTTGTTGCCTGGCAAACGCAACTGATTGTGTTATGCTTTACTTGGTATGTAATTTCAAATCCCCGAGAGCTGATAGTTGGAACCTCTTGTCTGGAACATCGAAGGCTTCTCAGAACGAGCTCTTATCTCAGCGCTAATTCTGTTGTCGTGGGAATTGTTGACGTCCGAAACAGGTTTTTATAAGAGCTACGCATGCACACAACAAGTAAAATCACTTTTTTTTCAATTTCATGGGCTGGTCACGAATCCCAACATTTTGACTGCAATAAAATATCCTTCAGACAACTAATCACTGTTGGCAACATGGACCTTTAACTGAAGGAAAGTGTCCAATTTTTGAAAATAAATTACGACTGGTCATGAAAAGTGAAGCCGGCTCAGTCATTCTACTTGCACCACAAAACGAAATTACTCATCGAGTTCGCGTCTGACTCAGATCAGATAGAGATCAAGTTAGTTAAAATGATTTGTGGCGATTGACGATGTCGGGCGCGTGGTGTCGGTGATTGGTTACTCTGGGTGGATGGCCAGAACCAATCCGATTTGTGCGCCTTCACGATTTCAATTACTTGTCCAACTGTGTAGGTTACTAAGGTATATCTACAAATTGGATGGCATTTGTATCGATGAACAAAGATAAATGTTTGAATTTGGCCCTGTCCAGTGTTATGGAAGGTGTTTGGTAGGGAATTGTGGTGAAGCAGCTCGCGTTTTGCTAGCACAGCCAGCCGACGTGCTGCCCTTACGTGATTGGTTCGCGGAGTTGCCTTGTTAACCATTAAGCGAACTGCTCTCAAGTCCAAGTGTGTGTGTGTGTATGTGTGTCTGAATCCATGATCTTACGTTCAACAAAAGCAAGAACAGATCCAGCTTTCGATTAGACGGTTGTGACAACCGCGTCGCATCGAGTGTCTTCATCACACCGTCTTCGTTTTTTGGGTTTGCTAGACGTTAACAAACACTTTGTCAAGATTCCACGGTGACAAAAACGGTATTCTCGATGAATAGCGATTCCGGAAGAACGTTTTTTGGGTTGGTTTTGGGGAAGAGCGACCCTAGGTCACATAATTTATCAAACCTCTTTATGCATTCGATAAATTACAATCGAACTTAGAACATTGTTGCACACAGTAATTAATATTATTGATCGATTTCGACTTCTGCATTTCTGAATACCTTCCAAGTCTCATCTTTTGAATTAAAGAAAGGCGTTAAGACGATTTCGACGTTGTGAAGCGTGCTTATTCACACCCCTTAATCCGGTCGCTCCACCTCCGACACAGGGTTCCCCTTTTCGAACTGTGTCGCCAACCACGGGGATCCTCAACTCCCCCCTCATTCACACGGATAAGTGCATTATCCTCACACCTAGGTCTCGATGTTAGCGCATCTATAACTCACGCACATGATTTATAAATACACACGCGCAAACCCCACACACGACACAACGACACCAGTTTTGGTTGAGCTTTGAAGTCAACGGTAGTGTCCGCGTCCTCTCCGGTCGTTTCCTTCATCGCGGGTATCAGGGAAGCGCTATCGGATCAGGGTTAATTCCGTGGCCCCGGCGTGGTTCAAGAACACATGCTGGGGCTCACAACAAGGTCAGTTGTCCCCGCTGATCGAAGAAGGTAGTCGTCCCGTTGAACAAGTTTCGAAGACTATGGCGTTTGAAGTGCCAGTCCCAAAGACCTATAATTCTTGGCTACTGTGGCCTTTCTTATTCGCTTTCACTAGTTGAACGTCTTTCTGATTAAAGCGCAGGCTGAATCACCTCCAAACCTTGCTTCCGTGTCTACGTGCGCTAGATTCAACTAACCAGTGCAAATGAAAATCATGATACTAAAGTTTATTTGACTGCTGAAAATGGATGTTTTCATTCGTGACTGTTTCAGACGTATTTAAAGGTCGTCTGCGTGAAAAGCAGGTGTGTAGGAATAGTCCAGACTAAACATTGGAGTTCACAGGGGTTCGACCCGGTGATTGTGTCGATTATTTCTGTAAACACAGCAACCTGTGGTGTGTGCACAATGGTGAATACCTGGAATGAACAGTTCTTTACCGCAACCCGGACACTCGATTTGTACATTTTCCTGTTTACTGATACACAGATGCAATAATCCGATCCGCCTTGTTAGCACATTTGGGGCTTTTCCTGCCTTAACACTCGGACAAGCAGGTGTGAATCAGCGCATCCCGAAACTAGAACAGGGCTTTGTGCAGGCAGATTTTACTGCCAACGGCCGAGTGCACGTTCAAATGCGACCACTTATATATTTGTGGGCGGCCTTGGATGCAGTCCAGAGTAAATGGGCCAATAGGAGGATGGCGGTCGGTATGAATGCAGAAATTGGTGTGCATAATCATGAATGGTACATCCCCAACAGTAAATAAGTCGCCTTTTTTCACCAAACACTGTGTTTATACCTGCTGTGCTTCATTTTCATCGGTTTCGTGATTAGGAACCCCGCAAAATGTAGATAATATTTGCATTAGATGGAACCAATGTAGTCATTGAAGAGATTAGAAAAAGATGGTGTGAATTAACGAAATTCACTGCACCTAGCCTGTTTTTTGGAAGGCAATTAAGATCGTTTAAACAGTACGCTGACAAGTTTGCTCGGAATTATCCCAAATGAAGTTGCTTTTTGCAAAAACAACCTATGATCCCGGTTCTCAGTACAAACAAAAGTGTTTTTGCCACTGGCGATTTATTGACTGATCATCCTGCGGGAAACGAATGCCAGCTCGATGATTGTTGTTGATTTTCCATCCACTGATTTCGGCGACAGAGCAGGCCCTGAATACTCGGATCCCTTTTGGAAGCTTCGAATAGTCTGGCAGGTAATCGGCCTCAGAATACCGCATGAATGTGAGGGGCTGCAGTCATTTCATTCTGTCTTCATCCGTACCGTTTTGACCAGGAAACCATTCCTTTTTTTTCCAAAATTGAAACTTTGATGAGTTTAAGATAAGAAGTATTGTTGCCTATCTCGACAATCTGCAACAGAATTGGTTGCCAAGTGACGTCCAATGAATGTGAAGCCTTCAATGCGCTTATGATCATACACTCACCGGCTAGCTTTGCTTTATTGATAAACCTGGTCCCCACATCGAAAAATTCTAACAAATCAAAATTGACGATTGGCGATGAAAATGAGCTTATTGGTTGAAATAAGTTCAAAAAGTAACCAATCAAAGGCCAGAAACGTTGGAATGGAGCTCGTAGAAAACCTTTCACTGGCTACATTGTCGGGTTAATATAAATCCCACCAAGTAGACCAGATGTCGATGCAATCTGAAAAATGTTGTCCCAATTCGGCGTTTTTTAAGGATAAGATGTAATACCACTGATTTCACCTCTCCCTAGAGCACGTAAGCGTGCTCATCGTAGCCTCAAAAACACCTGAGGTCAGTAAATGCCCACTAACTTTATTTCATTAGGACCGCAAAGAGGAAGAACTGGAACGAGAGCATGTCCGAGGAAAGAAGACTTGCATCTACCTGGATCAAATCAATTTTGCTCAATAACGAGTCGATAAAACTGACAGGGAAAATTTATAAACTGGACGATTTTATTGATTGCCTACGGGTTCCGTTTTGCTCAAGCTCGCTGACCAGATGCCATCGTCGTCTTCTTGTTTATGGCTACAGGTGGAATACTTGAGAGTTGTTAGGCAGCTGGGTTGTTTTAATTTGTAAATT
>UXSR01000925.1:0-14311 GCA_900604375.1 Mesocestoides corti | reverse complement strand
TAACCCTAACCCTAACCCTAACCCTAACCCCTAACCCTAACCCTAACCCTAACCCTAACCCCTAACCCTAACCCTAACCCAACCCTAACCCTAACCCCTAACCCTATCCCTAACCCTAACCCTAACCCCTAACCCTAACCCTAGCCCTTACCCTCAGGTTGTTTCATCAGATCCCTTTGAAATGCTTTTGGCTTCGATGAAGTAAGCATTTGACCTCCAGAGCTACATCAAGTGTCACTTCAAGAAGTAATTCTACTTCGGTTTTATGATCTACTAACTTAATATCAAGGATATTCTAGGCTGTCCTGGATCTCATTTTACGTGTTGTGCGTGGTGTTATGCATATTGGCCTTGAGCCTGCATGCAGGCGTGCAGTAAGACGATTTGCCGAAATAAATGCACCAGTTACAAATTGCTGCTTCAGTTCTTCAACCACAGACATGTTTACTACTTCGTTTTTTCCCATCCTCCTTGTCCTCCTCCAAATCATTCTTTCATTTGGAAGAGTTGCCAACGACGGTGACTAAAATTGTTTTTTTCAAAATGACATTTCCGATTTTTCTATTTGTCTTAATGCCTAAATATAAAATGCAGGCTTAACTTTGCAGCTGTTGCAAGCGCTTTCATATTCTTTCTGCTTATATCTAGATTCTGCAGCAAGAAGAGAAGCAGAATCAGGTGTGGATTCATCAGACGACGGTGATCGTCGAGATGTGCTCCGACTAATGCAATCATGTTTATTGCATCGTTCGTGTGATCAAGGATTATCACACTTGACTCTGGTGGGAGATAACATTACTAAATGGAACATCGAGATTAATCGACATCAGGATATACCAAGTTCGAATAATTCACTGTTGTACTCGTTTGAACTGTGTACAGATTACATTGAGCTAAATTACGTCGTCTGCCCCCATGTAAGTGCCTTGACAGCATAAACTACACACCACAGTTTTGTTTGTAAGAATGCTTTTCAAATCTTTATCGCTTTAAATCAAGTCTAGTCGGTTTTGATTGTTATTCGTGAAGCTGAGCGTCCAAGGTACATTTTAAGAGATAAATAAGCAACTTGCTGATGACTGCAACTCACGGTCAAAATCACCACCAATTCACTAGGATAGAGTGAAACGAATTTGGATTACTGTAACGATCGACACCACAGGGATGTCTTGCTAAAGGGTTGATTTTATTTACACAAATATTTTCTGCGCACATAAAACGATCATCGAGTAAATCTTCAATTTATCTTGCAGGTAATAATCCGATCATCAGCGTCTGAAAGACGGAGACTTGAGCGAAATTCTTTTGGAACAATCAAAATTAAACAATTTGTTCTTCGTGCCGTTATTACGGCCGAAATCGGAAACACCCTTCGTGTTAGCAACAGCCGCGCCTATTTCGGTGGAATTTTGTCCTTTCCAGTTACCTCCATGAACGTCACATACTGGGACATTTTAAATCTAATACAGACCTATGTTGACGCTAAATGCTAACTCTCTTCAAAGAAACAACAAATCGGTATTTTCCTGTTTTACTTGTTCGAATTTGCTTATAAACAAAGAATCGTAGCTCTAAGGCCATTTACCTATTTAGGCACCACCCATTGTTGTGTTCTTCAATCTACAAGTCTCCCACAAATGTGGCCACCCTCAACAACATCAAGAAACCACTCATGGAAGGTGGTCAGCCTAACCATTTAAGCTTCGATCGGGCTCGAGTTGTCGTGCAATATAGGGTACTACTAATCAACTAAATCGCTTAAGCGTGTTTACAAGACAAGGTTGGACAATGTCTGTTCAATAATATTTAGTGTTAAACACACATATTCCACTGTGTGCTTTTGTCCTTACATTTGCGAATTACCTGTTATAAATAGCTGCAAACAACTGAATTTGCCCGACGCTGAATGCACAGCCAGACGTGTTCAACTAGACCATTTGAAGAATTTAGCTTATGGTGATGAGGTTTCGTGTGTGGCTCATCCAACATGCCGCAACCTTGATGCCAACAGCCGGATACAACTGGAATTACTCACGAGGACGATAAGTGGGTGTTGATGACCGTGTGCACAGACTGACACAATTTGTGTTCTGAGCATATTTCACGACGTATCAGTTTCTCATGCAATTCAATCAAATAACCACTCTGGGTCACAGTGGTTGTCTTATCTGATGCAACAAGCAAAATAAGGAGATGAACTAGTTTCGAATTCATAAATTGTGAAGATAATATATATTTTTACTGAACCTCGTCTTTAGATTAAAACCTAAATATTCACCAAAGAAACCACGGAAAGTGTCAAAGTTAGAAGATTGGAGATTTAAGCACCAACCGGTTTAAAGTTATGAATTCATGGTGAAATCATCTCACAGGTTTTGGTATGCGCCCTACTACACCGTACATTGAATCGACTGTAATGTGCTAGATATTGTGCAAAACAAAACACGTTCTATCAAATCAGTGTTTTCAATACCTGTCTAACGATCTTCGCTGTATAAACGAACACCTGCAATCGGCAACAGAAGACACCCATCAGCTTCACACGGACAATGCCACGTTATTAAGAATCGTAACTCACTGATGTGTGTGTGCTTGTGGGAGGACTTTTGGGGTAGTTTTGCAGATCTAGGCAGCTGATTTCTTAAGTTTGACGTTCTTTCACACCAGCAAAAATTGTTTGCGCATCTTTTTTAGCATTTAGCATGCCTTAATGGTCCGCTAGGCATAATAAATTGGAAAGTCCTGCGATTGATTCACTCAGGTCGACATGGTGACTTCTCTGAACTGAGAGTTGCTCATTCTGTTGTACACTTGTGCACCAAAAGTGGTTTAGCCGCTGGTCAAGGCAGCACTTTTGTTGTCTGCATTTTAAAAACCTCGACGCGCTTATCTGATGTCTTTTGAGTTTGATTGCCTAAATCCTTGTGGCATTTTCATCAGCTTGCATGACTTCATTTCTGATGTGCACAAATTCCCACATTTATTTTGTGGAGCATTTCGAGGTAAAATGACCCAATAGACAGCTTGTGGAAGTAGTTAGCAGACAATAAGTCACCTACTTGGAAGACACCACAGTACATCAGGCAGCCGTGGAATCGCCTTATAAAAAATTATAAAATACATTCACACGATTTGTTCACTAGAATTAGCTTTGAATGTTCAATGGTTGGGGATGCACAAATCATGCATTATTTTGTACAAATGCAGAGCAACGTAATGTTCAGTATTGCACAAGTTACACAGTAAGTGTCGTAGACAACTCAGAGGGATTAAGTACTTAAACAACTCATACCTGAATAGGCAGACTTGGTACAGCTTTTCCTGTGACGCAATGTACTTCTATTCCTAATGAACTTATTTTATGAATTAGTCAAAAATGTGCCTGGTTTCAACGAGCACAGATGCAATCAAGTTAAGCTTGATAAAATCGTAGGTTGTGGTAAACCCTCTGCTAATTTTCTGAGGGTTCGACACGAGCGAGAATAGCAGATGACTTATCAGTTCAACTGAAAAACGACAACATTGAAGGTCAGCATTCTACTAGTCATCAAGCGAGTGGAGCCTAGATGAAAGGTCAGCTAAGCGTAGGCAACCAACTGACTAATTTTCGCTATCGAATCGACGGTGGCATTCAGAGGCTCCAATACGTCGAGTTCTGAATTTGTCGAAAGATTTGCAAGTCTCTTCTGAGTTTTGTCAAGAAATCTTGAAAAGAAGTTGCGATTCGTTGCCATACATATCCCTGGGGTTAAAGAAGCTTACTTGTAAAACAGATAAAGCACATAGCCAAAATTACACCGATTTAGACTGATAGAGGCAAATACTTGTGCTAATTAAATAACTAAATCACTGGATAATCATTTCTCCAGTAACACTGTATGCATTCACTTCGAAGCAATTTTAGCGCTCGCAGATGCATGCAAATGCAGAATCCCGATACTTCCAACGTGTGCAAACGGAATGCATGGCGAATATTCGTTTAAGACTCATTACTTGACGAAACGTCTTAAGACTGATACAACGATGGGATTTCAAGAAAAAAAGTAGTAATTACGTGAACGGACATTTTAGAAGCTATGTTTGTGGCGGAAAATTACCACTGGAACGACATTGGATGAATACACACTAGATACGCATGACGTAAGCACTTGTGATTGCGTAAATGGATCTTTGTCGGTTACATGAGGTCAAACGCAGCGGTTTTCAGACATTATTACGCCACGACACCGGTTGGCTCTTGCGTCATGCAAAATGACCACACGAAATAAACTGGGTCACTCATCTCGATTTCCACGTGGCGGAAATTTCACGTGTATTTTACCGAGTGAAGCCACGTGTGCGTGTATGTAGAGGAGCACGTCTTATGCAGCACTGCACTTAACCTCCTTCTAAGTTACATGCAATTGCGTCGCCTACTGTTGAAAGTAATCACAATTTTGGAGCCATCACGCAAAGCAACAGTTCGTGCTTCATTCGCGTGAACCCAATTGCCTCACAAAACTTGGTCTGAGAGAACGCTTCTAGAGTATATTAATGGGTTTTCTGTTGTGCTTTCGAGATCATTGTAGATGCTGACATTAAAAGAATGACACAACGCGTCTTTAGCTTATAGAGTTACTAGGATGGGTTTTGGAAAGTGCAAAAATTATAATTCAGCAATGAAACTTGGCAAACTTACAGTGACTGAAAATTAATCAAAAAAAACTCCATTCATGGAATTCACTTCGTTGTAGGTTTCTTTGTAATTTAATTATTAGGCCTGTCACTCACTTAACTGCTATTCTTTGAATTCACGCCAAGTGTAGTCACGGATGCCTTGTGTCAGTAAGTGATGCTAAACCCACTGTTCCCTTTACATAACGCACAAGAATGACTAATGAAAATGTAAAGGCCTCTGACATTATAACCATTTTAGTGTTGTTTTTACCCCTGGTCAATCTTTGAGTTCTATGTATCCCTCTTGCCCTTCCAATGTTACATTTCTGTTCGAAATTTCATTGCGTCGTTCTTCCGTGTTCTTCTGGATCGTTGAGCATACATGGCCAGATTTCTGAAGGCCCACAATAAAGATGGCACCTGCGAGTTCAGTGGGCTACAAGATGGTACTGTAATGGACTGACAGCCGCCCCGCGCGAGTGTGCGTGCATGAGGGCCGTGTGCAGAGATGACTCACCCCCTTTTGTTATTGGCCTTTGTCAGCATCCGTCTGTTACGCACGCGTACTCATACGCCCACAAAGCCACTTGGCTGGTTCGACTCTAATGAATGGTCGTGTTCTCTGTCGCCTCCTTTCCCCTCTCCTGGGGTAGTTAGGGGCCGTAAACTAGAGGGTTGTAAGGTAGGGCTAAGTCCTCCAAGCCGCTACAGTACGATGTAGATATTAGGAGAATTAAATGCCGAAATGTTTGAATATCAATTACAAAATGGGCTACATATAATTGAATGAGTTTCTAAGCTGTACTGACCATGCATCCGTACAGTTTAAAAACAAGCAGGGATTTCAACACGCTTGAGTAACTTCCATAAATGCAGTATCACAAGTGCTCCCATGGAGTGAAGAGGTGCACATCTGACTACTCATCTTGAATGCGGGTAGGAGAAAAGGTAAACTCAAAGGTGCCCTCTATAGACCAATAGGAAAAAAAGAGGAATATTGATACAAACGTTTGTGTGCATGCGACGAATGGTAACGGAAATAGAAATTTGTCGTCAATATCTCGGAAGATAGTCTTGGAGATGCTGAATCCCGAACAACTGTTTCCTAGTTAGTTGAATTGCCTCCTGTTAAGTCAGTGAGTGGTACAGTGACAAGTGAAAAGGTTGTATAGAGAGTTTCCAGAATGCAAAAATGAATCGAACATGTAGTTGTGGAGGAGTTAGTGATGAAGTCACCACGACGATTGTCGGTAGCCTTGTCTATTTTCACTGAGGACGGTCCACAGCGCATGTGCAAATGTAGCAACACAATTTATGCACGCGTGTTTCTTTATTTATTTGTGATGACTGGGCACTTGCCACGGAGGCATTTTGAGACTAAAGTCATTTGGTAATTTGAAAAACCATCCAATGACAGAATCGCTTAATCAATGTTTGACGTGTTATGTCGCTTCCTGTGCATATTGGTTGCATTGGAGTTTAAATGAGTAATTCGACGCAAATTGTCAGGTTGGATTTCTAACAGTGATGTAGTACTTTAGGCTTGTGTCGGTACAAAAGTCGGTTGTTTACATTTTCACATCTGAAATCAGTAAATCTGACCTATTAACTACGAAAAGGTTGCGCTCGTGCAACCTTCAAACTTATCCCACTTACATGCACCAATTATCGAAATCACAACTTGATTAACGCTGCAGAATCCAACTGCATTCAGCTCACTTGCTATCAATTTTACCTCATTTGCTCATCATGGTCGCACTGTGCCAAATTGAAACGACTTCAGGGATTTTATTGTGGAATTGAAGCAAAATTGGTAGATATGCCAAGGTACCAGATATTGGAGAAGTGGCATTTGACCCACTGAACTCTAGACCTCCTCCCTAAATCATATAAATGATACAGAATCACAAATTTGCGTTATTTACACTCCTTCAGATGGTGCATCCTGTGTGCTTTCTGCTTCTTCAAGTTATCCTCTCACTAGGACGGACTGTCAGTGACAGAGGTGGTGTAGTTAACTTATTCTGCATCCAATTTCGTGCTTTGACATTAATTGTTCAATTAATTCCACTGGTTTAGATAGCGATGTGAGGATATCAGAAGATGCCAGCGAACATGAATCTGTAAGCGACAGGGAGGCGAAAGCTATTGGCACTGTAAGAAGCTTAATGCGGACCTGTTTGACACAACGTCCGTGCCGTTTCCCATTCACGTACTTTTACGAAACGGGCAACAATAATGCCAATTGGAACATTACAATTATCCGGCCAGGCAGTCAGGAGGAATCAGCAATGGAACCTCCTTTCTCGTTCCGTTTGAGCAGCAACCACCTTCAGCTGAAGGCCATGAGCTGTAACTCGGTAAAGGCCCTGATTTACAAATGCGTTTGAACCGTTCATTACTCGAAAACCTGAATAATTTTTGTTAAAGGTGACAGGTCCATGTTTTGCCCAAGAAAGTAGATCAGGACACTGCCATCAACATTGAAGCTGATGTGACCTGTCAAACACACTGCGGTCTACTATCAAGTTTATATTGTTGTGCACTAAGTAGGAACTCAGAGTTCGGGTGGCAGTGACATGAAATGTCAATTAAAATCTAGTAAGCTGAATATTTGTCTGCACACAAGGCCTTGAGGATTCAAAAAATACCCATTACGTCAAAATGTTATTTTTACAGATAGAAATGGGACATGAAGAAATGTTGACTCATGGACCGATTACAATTTCGCCGTTCGAAATGCACGCAGACGTCGACGCCAATACAGGTGGCACACCTCGCATTACTAACAGCAGAATCATGGTCGGCAATACAATGACTTATCCAGTGGATCCATTTTATTCCAAATATGGCGGAGTGTTACATCTACTGCAGGCGTATATCAATTCAATCTGCTAATGGTAAATGAAAACTTGGTGGAATCTAGAAAAACCCATCCCCTCACTATTTGGCCCTCGTTAATGTGTCGAAATACAATCACATGAAATAATACCTTGTGACCTCGTAAACTAGTTATACTGTAGGTGCAACTGCTCAATATTTGTCGATTTGATACTATAATGCTAGACACTTTTGGCGCACACTTCAACAAAATTTGGGTTGGCTTAGGATCTCCGATCTTATCCCGAGACATAAGCTAATGAGTTTGTTCTGAGGTGGTGGGTTTCTCGCGTTTCAGAATCGAGAATTTTATGTGGCATACATTGTCCAACTTTGTCTTGTAAACACGCCTGAGTGATTTAGTTAATAAGAGGTACCTTACATTGCACGACCACTCCATTTCCGTATTGACCAAAAAGAGTTTCAAGTGACTGATCGGAGCTTAAATGGTTGGGCTGACAGCCTGCCACGAGTGGTTTCTTGATATTGTTGAGTTAGGCACATTTATGGGAGACCTGTGGATAGAAGTTCACAAAAATAAGTGGTGTAAAAAGGTAAATGGCCTTAGAGCTACGATTCTTCGTTTATAAACAAGTACGAAAAAGTAAAGCTTAAAATGCTACATCATAGTTAGAAATCCAACCTGACAATTCGCTATGCATTACTCCGTCAAGCCCCAATGCAATCTTTGTTGACATGAAGCAACTTAACACGTCAAAGATGAATTAAGCAATTCACAGATTTGATGGTTTCTCAGTCTCAAAATGCACCTGGGGCAAGTGCACAGTCATTGCGAATAAATAGTGTTGCCTTGTTTGCTTGTGCGCTGGGAACCGTCTTTGAGGGAAATAGACAAGGCGACTGACAATCGCCGTTGTGACTTTATCACTAACTCTACCATCGCATTTTTCCCACATCTGCATGCTCAATTCATGCTAGCATTATTTTAAAACTATCTTTACAACCTTTCACACTTATTAATGTATCACTCACTGATTTATCAGGAGGGAATTAAGCAAACTAGTACACAATTTTTGTGGATTCGGCATCTCCAGGACTAACTTTAAAGATATTCACAAATTTCTATTTCCGTTATCATTCGTCATATGCACACAATCGTTTGCATCAATATCCTCCCTTTTCCTACTGGTCCATCAAATGCACTTCTGAGTGTACCTTTTGTCGTACTGGCATTCAAGTATAGCATTCAGAGGTGCCACACTTCACGCAAGAAGGGCTATTAGAATATTACAAAGGATCATTGAAGTAAATAGCTTCGTTACAATGTAAATTTCTGACCGTGATCGAAGCAAAGCACAAGCAAAAATGCTGTGCATAATCAAATGGACGGTTGAGTCCGCTCACTCTGGCCTTTATGTTATTTTCAGTGTACTTGATGCCGGATCAGAAAGCAGCAACGTTACACGTTAGGAGGTCTCAGTGTGGGTTGAAGTCAAACAGTTTTGCACACAGAATCATTTACGTGCCCCGTGTCTGCTTTCCATTGACTAAAACTTGTGGACTAATGGTTGATTCATGCGCCATGACAAATTGTTCGCCTTCACAAGTGCATTTAATATTAGGAATCAATGAATGGCTTCAGGGAGTCCAACAAACAGCCATATTCTCTATGTTTTTCATTGAATGGAAACGACATCCTCTCGTCCAGGAAGTGACTGCTGTTGCTAATGACAAGGAGATGGGAACTATCAGAACAGCTGCCATGATGCCTGTTTCACAATGAGCCACAATCTCTTGCTTTTACTTTTATTGTTCGATTTATACCACAAATGGGAGCAGAACGACTGACTTTAAGCTCGGCCATCTTTTTATTTTGCTATGAAGGTCTTCTGGATTACTTACGCGATACGGCACGTCCAGCATGTTAAAATTCATCTACCATGACCGTTATGGATTCAGTAAATTGACTGTGGGTATATATGTTTTTTTCGGTTACAAACCCTACAACGTTTTCACATAGAAGTCCAAAGCAGCTAGTGAGCCTATGTAAGCTAGTGGGATCTTCGGAATCAGCTGTGAACCGACTTTAAGGTAAATAGACAAGGTTCTTCTAATTAGTTAGCAGACTAAGCTTAGCAGACCGTAGAGGTATGCCCTGCACTTGGAGTGGCAAACAGAATGCTATCCATCAACTGCTGGAAAACGGCCAGAGCTGTCTCATCGTTGAATGGAAGGCAACAGTTTTGGAACAGATCAGGAAGAATTCAGACATGGAATCGAGAGCACCTTAAATCCAAAGATTTGTGCCAGCAAAGTGAAGTTTGCCAATTAGGGGTCAAAATTCCGCCTGAGGTAAAAGTCCTATTTTCCTGCAGGTGGATATTTATGCCAATAGCAGATTGTGCTGGAAATAAACAAATTTTCCTGACTTGGATTACGTTTTGCTCAAAAGATAAAAACGATTTACGTAGTGGCAATCTGAATTGCTGTGATCCAGTAAACCTTGGCACAATATTTACCGTAATTTACTATCATTATACCTGGGTCAAGTTGACTGCTTCTGTGGTTAGAGGCAGTAAGTTGTTTAGCTTTCGGTAAACAAATATGGCCATTATTCATAAGGAATACCGGCGTTTTGCTGAGAGGAAAGGCTAAACTCAACTCATTCGAAATAACCAATTAACTGAATAGCTGATAAATTAATTTTTTCTGTCATCGTGGCGATTTCCATGGCTAATTGTTTTCTTATATTGGGTAATCTACGGCATTGTTAGGTTCACCATCGCCTTTCCATCAAACGTAATGCTTCACTCTTGAGACATCCAACCTAAACACATCGATAATCTGTGTTGAAAACAAATTCGTGTGAGTTTGTTTTGAGATTTTCCATAAAGCGGTTACACAGACGAAAGATCTACAGTGCTTGTGTGGATGTAAGCAAACTTTTGCCTGACAGATACCTTAGTAATCTTTCCATTTGATCATTCTGCGTCATTACGCATTTCGAGATATTAGCTGGAATTATGTGGATACCCTAAACGGCTAACTTTCAATTCACCACGGTATGATAATTTACATCCAATAAGAGATTTCTATAAACAACATTCACGGTCAAAAGTCTGTTTCTAGTAATCTGAGGGTAATGAATAAATAACCACAACGCTAAAATCAATGGAAAGTGGTATTAAACGACAGATCACATCAGATGTCCATAATACTGAATTTGACCATTTCACCCATCATTCGGGAGAATCAACTATCTGTTTTCCTTTTCCAAAATAGGGGCACGAAAAGTGACTCGAATCAGTGCACTTTCCACATTCCACAAAATCCTTTTTAATTCCGACATGTATGATGGATTATACATTCAAGTAGCTACCGAATGCTGTTTTTGTGACTTGCAATGATTTCATTGTGATTTTGAAGCTGCAGACTGATTGATATATTAATCCCCGTTCCTTTGAAACAGACAATTGTATTTTTTTGTCCATGGACAAATAATTTGATTGGTAGGCCAGGTTCTGTCGAAACCTATCGTATACCTCCAAGACGTATGAATTTTGCCATAATACATGGTTGATATTTGGTACTAACATCAAAAACAAGAAATTGTGCCTGGAAGCGTGGTGAAATGGCCTCATATCATAAATAAGCGATGATTTGAATTACTTTTGAACACAAAATATATCTGTCTGTGAATATTAATATGCCAGCTGAGTATATCAGGTCTTTACATTAGTGGTGATAGCAATCTTGCGGCAAGAGAAAATTGCCAAAAAGTGCAACGCCCTACAGTAAGCTAATTGCTTTAGGAAGTCAAGCAGAAGATACCTACTTCTGCATTCCGCATTCAATGATGCCATTTGTTTTTAGTCATTTATTGCAACCGTTTCAATCACCTTACAAAATCCGGGGCACGCAGCACAACGCTTTCACGATTCACGTTCGGCTTGGGCAATAAGGTCTGTCTTTGTGCCGTTAAACATGCCAAATCGAAGTGTACGACGAGTGAACAAGCTACACTACAAGACTGTTTGATATAAGCATTCATTAAAACCGATTTTACAGTCTTATGTACAGCCTGTCACGAAAGACTTCTTAGTATAGTGGCGATGGGCGCATTTATGGAGATGTACTAAAATGTGTGGAGTGTAGCCAAGTCGAGGAGGTCTCAAAGGTGCAATTCTGCATTGATGAGCAAGTTCGAACTACTAAAACTGAACAAATCGTGTAGCTAGCTAAATGCAGTGCTTCCTGCAACGCCTAGATTGATTTGATGATACAAATGATCAAGACACCCACTGCAAAAGATACGGAGTCGGACATTATCCAAAGTAATATTTTATTAAAATATTTAGCATTTGGCATCAACATAGGTCTGTATTAGATTCAAAACGTTAACGTGTGTGACGTTGATGGAGGTAACTGGATAGGACATAGTTCCTCCGAAATTGGCGTTGCTGTTGCTAACACGAAGGGTGTTCCCGGTACCGGCCTTGATGAAGGCACTAAGAGCAAATTGTGTAATTTTGATTGGTCCAAGAGAATTTCGTTCCAGTCTCTGTCTGTCAGAATCTGAAGACGGCATCATTACCTGCAAGATTATTTGAAGAGACACGCAATGAGTGTGGGTGCTTCCAGAATATCCTTTTACATTTGCAAGCAGCATTTCAGCATGACTTTAGTTAAGCGTCTTTCTTTAGAGCAATCAAGATGCCATTCGATTTGTAATGTTGAGTTGGAGTCCGTTTTAACGCAGGAATGCAGTCATAAAAAAATAACTCTTTTAGCCTCTAAACAAGACACGTGGTTATTCTGCTACCATAAAGTCAATCAGTAGCAACAAATATTGAATGCAATTGAATAATAACAAAAAGGATCACATAAATATTAATGCTTTCATCAGTTTCATCGTCAAGTCACTTACAGTTGAGCAGATGACGTAATTTAGCTCAATGTCATCTGCTCTTAATTCAAACGAGTACAGCAATCCATTAGTTGGTCTCAGCCGGGTCTGATGTCGTAGTCTCGATGTTCCAATTAGAAATGTTATTTCCCACCAGAGTGAAGTAGGACCTTCCCTAGTCGCGTGAATTCTGAGATAGACACGATTGCATCAGTCGGAGCACATTTCTACGACCACTGTCCCCTGATGAAACCGCACCTGGTTCTGCTACTCCCCTTGGTGCAGAATCTAGATATAAGCAGAAAGAGCGGTAAAACGGTTGCAACTGATGCAAAATTGTACATACATACATGCATTCAAATAAATAATTTAGAAATGTCATATTTGACCTAAAACAATTTTAGTCACCGTCGTTGGCAACTCTTCCAAATGAGAGAATGACTTGGAGGAGGAGGAGGACGAGGAGGATGGGAAAGAACGAAGTAGACAACATGTCTGTGGTTGAAGCACTGAAGCAGCAATTTGTACCTGGTGCATTTATTTCGGCAAATCGTCTTACTGCACGCGTGCATGCAGGGTCAAGGCCAACATGTCTAACAACACGCACCACACGTTGGTTGAGATGCAGGACAGTTTAGAATATCCTTGATATTGAGTTAGTAGATCATAATACCGAAGTGGAATTACTTGAAGTGACACTTACTGTAGCTCTGGAGGTCAAATGCTTACTTGATCGAAGCCAAAAGTAGTTTAAGCGGATCTGAAGAAACAGCCTAGAATGCGTTTCAAATTTTTCCGCCTAAACAAAAAAGACATTGCATGGTGTCCTAAATCCATTAGCTTGCGTTAACTGAGGACGTGTAGTAATAATCTCGGCATATCAGTTGATTTGTGACAGCAATGTACAACGTGCTAAGTACAACCGATGGATTGGTAAAATTCTAGCTGAAGCTTTTATTGTTTGCATTTCTGATGGATCGCTTTTATTCTCAGCCGATGTAGCCCAATGCAGTGCCGATGTACAACACAGCCACTACAACGCGCGAACAATGCTAATATTGATTTTACTGTTTCTGGAAGCGTGTTTCGATGAGGAAGTCGTCAGAAAAAGGTTAGACGACATTTCATACTATAATCTTCAATAAACACATTGTTTGAAGATGTTAGCAATTTATTTGTGGTGCATGATAATACAAAGTGATCGACTTATCAATGTACACTTAAATATACGATGGAATATGGAAAACGCATCGACTTAAATTCTAGAATTCTTGACAAAACTCAGACGGGACTTTGTATTCATTTGGCAAATTTAAAGCTCGACGTAATGAAGACTCAGAATTACACCTCGATTCGATCGCGGAATATAGTCAGTTAGTTTATACAGCAAAGATCGTTTGACAGGTATTGATAACACGAATTTGACTGAATGTGTTTTGTTTTGCACGATATCTAGCGTGCAAATAATGAGGCAATACGTTTTTCTTGACTCGATCAAGTTTTCATTAATCATTAGCAGATTGAATTGATGTACACCTGCAGCAGATGTAGCACTCCGCCATATTTGGAAAAAAATGGATCCACTGGATGAGCCATTATATTGCCGACCACAATTCTGCTGTGAATAATGCGAAGTCTGCCACGAGTGTTGACGCCGACGTTTGCGTGGATTTTGAACTCATAAACTGTAATCGGTTCATGAGTCATCATTTGTTCATGTCCCATTATCAATCGATAAAGCGATTTCAGGAAATTGGTATTTTTGACATTTCCTGATCCTGCTTACAGAGAAATATTCAACTTACTAGATTTTACTTGACGTGTTTCGGCAACCCGAAATCTCAGTTCCTACTTAATGTACAACAATAGAGACTTGACAGCAAATTGCAGTGGTTTTCGCAAACCACA
>UXSR01000924.1:0-14360 GCA_900604375.1 Mesocestoides corti | reverse complement strand
CTGCATCTCTCTCGCGCCCGGCATCGGTAAATAACCCGGTTGATCGACTCCAAGTGTTAAACAGTTTGTTTTAGTGAGTCATTCAATGCGGAAACTATCGCTGGCAGAATTTGCATCTAGCTTTGGTTAAGCCTCGGTTTGGCAATGCAGGAACACGAGCCAATTCGTGATGGTTTTTGTGGTGCGCGAATTTGGGACCACCGTGGTTGCGGCATTTCTGGCACCTCGTGGTCGATTGAAGTTGACGCCTGTTTGGTGCATCGATGAGGGCTTTAAAAACAGGCATTATGACAGGACGATTCGCCTTACTGGGAAGTTAATATGTCGAAGGCGTTGAGATCTGTTCCCCTAGGGGTCAGGATGTGCTAGCGTGTTGATTTAGTCGACGTCGATGCTTATCAGTGGAAGCTTTTTTTGTGGATGAGCTTGTAGCGGAAACACCGCGCATTACGGAAGTCTACAACAAAGGCGGTATTTCACGGACCCAAAACCGTGAAAGAATGTTTTGCTTCGATTCCCGTCGGGCATTGCTTATCGTGATTAATTAGGGTGAATAATCTATCAGAATATAAGCCTTTGTCGGAACCTTTGCGTTAATGTTTGCGCTCTAGTAAAGATTGAATACGCAACTTCAGACAACAAATAGAATAAATCTGGTTGGTTGGCTCTAAAGACCAAAATTTTTACAGCAAACAAATTAGATCGATAACTGGATGGCACTTCGAATTTTCCCAACAAACACTAAATTGGCCGCTTTCCGTAGTTTTTTTCCTATTTTTGTCAAATCTGCCCAATAAATTACTTCAATTGGAAATTTTTTCCATTGTATACACGCTAATGCAAAATGGAATGCATGTGCGCATCCAATAGCACTTTGTTTTAATTAACATGTTGTACTGAGCTCTGGTTTGATTTCGTGTGTTACATTCACTCAGAACAACTGCGATAGGGCGATAAACAGTCATAAAATGGCATATGTTAGAGCTACACGGGGGTACAAACTTCTGCCACGTAAATATGCATATTTATTTATCCACATTGCCAATGTTAATGCATGCTAAGATATCGCTGTCAATCAATATTGGTTCATATGTTACAATACCGAATGCGTTTTTTAATCACTGTGACTAATTTACAGCCGGTTATAGGTTTAACACGATTGTCTTCTTACACGCGAGTGGCATGATAAGTCAAAAATTGTAATTGCCGAATAAATCTTCGATTTTTGCAATGTGGGTGTTGCTTTTAAAGCAAAAAATCGATGCCATCATGATCACTCGATCGATGGGAATAACAAACGCCTGAGTTTTTTTAATCGATTGATACCCTTGTAGTTCGATCGCGGATTGGTTCGTGCCTCTAATCGATATAGCGATTGGGGGTTTCTTGTATTAATTAATCTTCACAGTGGCCCATCTTACATGTCCGTAATAAATGTGGTTCAGCCCAGCAATATTTAATGTCCATTTAAAGGGTTATTCAACGCTGACCAATAGGAAAGAGGGAGAGGGAGAAGCGGTAGCATTTCATTTATCACGACAACCGACGTATAGGAAGAGTTACTAACTGGCAACAAAGTGCCCGTTTAACACTTCAGACGTCTGGAATTATTAGGCTGACGTGGTTCTAGACGAAATCGAATGTGTGGATTTAAAAGATTCACGTGAGGTCTGTTGCTTATACTTATTTCCATGGTGAATATACTACTTATTTTGTACTATTTGCATATAAATTCACTAACCTTTTTTCTATTGATAATATTGGTAAATTCTTGTTTTTAATCGATTTTATACCAACTGCGATTAATTAGGACAAAATGTCGATACCCTGGTCCTGACTACCATTTTTTGTTGTCTGCTTGCGGCAATAATCATAAAAATTACGCATTTTCAATTCAAATTAAATAAATTGCAGAATATTTTGTCGAAAAATCTTGAGTTTCTCATCTTCGTAAACACACTAATGCGATGAAAATTTTCGTACAATAATTTTGATAATTTGTACAAGATTGAGGAGCTGCTTCCATGGGTATTTTCTAAAAAAAGATAAAATATTGAATACAAACTTTTTTTACTAAATAAGCTGTATTTCGTGTAGAATTATTCCTTTACTAGGTATATTCAAAAAACGCGCTATCGATTGATAGCAGTGAGTTGTCACCAGTAATTAATTCAAATAAATGTGTCGTGTTCTGTAATCAAAGCCTGTCTCGATTCTAAACAATTAAGCAGAAAAAAAAAATTAATTTTTTTAAAACAAAATAAGGTCAAATTTAATTGCCTAAAGCAACAGATGGTTGTACTAAGTTATGTAGTCAACAAATCTACAATAAATTTCCTAATTATGATTGCCAAAAGTACACCAACCGACAATAACTACTTGGATGGGATATACAGCAATTTTATTCAATATAATTGCTTACCAACAAAATTCGCATTTTAATATCACTGTCTCGAGTTTGACAAAAACAAACAAGATCCTAGCAATTCAGTCTTTTGTTTAAATTCTTAACTCTTTAAGTTCGTGTGATTGGACAGTGGTGAATTCAGGAATGCCAATCTTTTGTTCACTGTACCCATCTGTGCGCTTTCACCGCACATTAAAAGATTGTTTACTGAAACAATTTAATCAAATTTGTCGAAGAAATTTAATTTACCTACCACATGCAAGCTCGGAAGTATTTACGGAAACACATATGGTACGCGAAAGTGCACCCTGACCATAATTTCCGTTCGTCTGCAAACCAAATTTGTTTCGTAAACGTGTCGCTTAACATCGCATCATTACTTGGAAAAATATTTAAAGATCTCTAATAGTTTTTCTTCAAATGTAAATGTGTAATCAGTGTTTGTGCCGCCCGATTTGAAAAACAGCCAAAAATCGATAGTTCCCTCTTTTTCCCACAAAGTGTGCATTGACTTTTGCCCATCAATCTGATTGGATCTCCCAGTGACCTCCAGGTACTTACGACCTTGAATTCATTAACTTGATAAAACGGCTAATTGTAGAACTCACCGTTCGTAAAGTGCGATAATGAGTAAATAGAAGACAATTGTAGTCTACTTGAAGAATTACACTTAGTATTAAAATATTTCTGAAAAAAGAGGTTGTTAATTTTCAGGAAAAACCATCGGTTTACGCTGAAAACTACCGACCACTCAACAAAGCGGTGTTAGTATTTCAAAAACTGACAGCAGTCGTGGTCTACTTGACCTCTGTTTTTATTCCTTCAAGTCTGCAGTTTCATGAACTACGAATAACACCGTTTTGATTGAAAATCGATAAAGTGGACTGTGAAGTCTCAAATGTTTTTTTAATGCGACATTATAAAAAGGATATCTCTTCATCTGTGCAACCCTTTATTCGTCCCAAATTTGTGGAACAACCTTAGAATTTTTCTTGCCTTTTATAACAAAGATCTGATCACATTGATAGAAATATTTAATCGCACAAGTCCTTCGTAAATTCCACTCAAGTTTGATTTATAACAAGGGGTATCACATAATACAATTCAGGCGTCTTTGTACTTTTACATTTAAGTGCAATTATCGATCATGAAAACTACAACTGTACCTAAATCTGACAACATTTTGAGACTTTTCGGCCAAATTGTGCCTTCATTAGGCGTTAAAAGTCTAAATTCACAGTATTTCCTGACTGGTGTAATTTACAAACCCTGTTATGAACACTTTTGCTGTCGATAAGTGTTCTGTATTTGCAACTTACAATTCCTTTCACATAATCATGTTTCAGAGCCATTTATGCAGACAGTTTTTCCTAAAATAATGTTGCAAAAACACATCTATTGAAAGGTACACGATCGAATGCTTTAAAACACCTTCAGACGCATGATATCTTTGGCTTTTTCAATCTTTCAATTGATTTTGCCGTTACACTGATCGGTTACCATCAGCACACTCACTATTCTACAATCAAGCACGTGTTTTCGCAGATCAGTTGGTTTTACAGATGAACCAACTGATCCGCAGGTTGCTGGTATCATAACATTCATTAAATTAACAAAGTCATTCGAAGAACAAGTTTTAGAATTAGTGTGGCAATGAACTCGCGATTAAAGAATGTGCCAGTGCTCAAACAATTGTGTTTCAACATTTTATAAACTCGTCAAAATTGTGGACTAGATGGCTTCACTGTTTGTGACTGGTTTCAGATTATCGATTTTTTTGCAACAGTATCGTGATGAGGTGCTTATTTCAAAAGGCACTTGTTTTTGGGCCAAGTATCCGATCAACTTTCAAATGCGCATCAATCGAAATCCCACACCTTATTTTACTCTGCATTTCACAGAAATAAGTAGCATGGGTGTTATTCAGGTAAAATATCTGTCGTGGACCGAAAAAGATGCATTTTAAAAACCGCTTCAATATCTGGGATCGCCTTAAAGGATTGTTGACATTCTCTAACCAGATACACTGTCATTTGACAGGTTTAAGCTCTGTGTGGATGAACAACGAGTACGGAGATTGTATTACCGTAGGTCTGTCACATGAAAGATCTTTTTCGAAAGAAACGTCACTTCACACCCACTAACCACATTTCACACAAAGCATTGATGTTTGGGAAAATGAGGGTTCCACATATAGCTACCTCGAACATCCACACACCGCCACCGTCCACATTCATGTACTTCACACTCCACTGCTGTCTGTCTGCCGACCCAGCGTTCGAAGGCAGCCCCATGCAGTTAACTCATATCCACCTCCTAGACATGAGAGACTTTGTCTTGGCAATTAGTACAAACACGCTTTGCCTTTAAAAGAAGTCGACAACATTATCGGACAGTAGTGTTCTTTAGAATCCCGTGTTTAGCAAGCATGCTTCAGTCAGTTATCTTTCAGTTTGAATGAGCGACTGAATCGCATTTCGCGATAATTGCGCGTCTGCTGGCTTCTTGCAAGAAGCATTGTTTTGCCTGTGTAAATGCGAGTCATAAAAGCAGCACGCCGGCATGCCATCTCAACTCACCCCACCCACACCGGCAATCCCAAGTGCGGAGTTGTGCACACACAACACGTCGACGCGTCAACGTGCCCGTCGCTCGCGATTCCACGCCACGTTCATTGCAATTGAACATGCATTCAAGGCCATCGTGTTGCCTCATTTGCAAAACTGTACGCACGAAGTGGGCTGTCAACAAACGTCTGCGGAATTTATAATAGAAAATCGATGATTGCGGGAATTCGGGTTCCACACAGTGCCACTGCTGACATTCTGTCCACCTTCGCCCACTTCACACGCCTTACTTACTTGACCACAAATCAGTCAAACGTCGAGCCCACATCATGCCCAACGTTCACTTTAGCTTCGCAGATGTCTTCGTAATGAAATTTAAGTGTTCCATGTTCCTTCACAAAAGCGAACATCGGCCTGAAAATCGAGATTTGAACATTCTCCCTTCATCTTCCTTCACCTGTGAATTATTCCTCTTGTGCATAACCGACAAGTTTATGTCCTCCGCGCGCATTTCAGTTGCCGCTGATTTATTCCTCTCTACAAATTCTGCGATTCGCCTCACCTGCGTTGCCACTGGATACTAACTCCTCTCGCACGTATTGTCAACAAACATTTCGTTTCTACCTAGCATGGGAATATTTTGAGTCGACATCTTCGCCACTGTCTCCTCGCGCATTTTGAGAAGTAAACACCAACGAGGATGACAACGTGACAGATTTCGGCGTCGATGTCAACAGACACGACACGCTCGAGCTATCGTAGCACGACTGCTGAGTCAGTGGCCAATCATTCGACGGCTGACAAAACAATCGTGTTTGCCCACAGCAGCTTGATTTGCCTTTGCAAATCAGCGCCTGGACACCGCCGCCTCGCGTCCCGTGATTGCATAAAAAGACACATCACACAAAGATATCTATCTAGCAAGTTGAAAAACCTACTTCGCATTGTTCGTTTGGCGAAATTGTGACCACAGTGCAGGCAATGACACGCCCAAAAACACCCACCAACTTCGGTTTGATCAAAACGTGAAATCCGATAGCAGTTTAGGTACGCGGCGTGCACTTAAGCCCTTGTATGTTTGAATACAGAGCCACAGACTAAATGAGCCACTGCGGTGCACCAGTCATGCCTCAATCCAGAGTCCCACATCAAAGCTACGCGCGTCGCTCTATCCAGGCACTGAGAATGCTTCATTCCCGTCCACACAATGGTGTGAGAATCTCAAGAATGTTTGTTTGCAGAGAGACAAAAGGGCATCCTCGTGAAAGGACATGAGAGGGTGGTGTTTTTCGTGAGTCGATAACAATCCTTGACGCCGTGATACCACCCCACTTCCTGCACACCTCACAAGATGTCGTCTACGTCAACCTGCTTCAAATGTACCTTCGTTTCTGCCAAGACCATCGTCGATCACTGTTGCACCGTAGTAGAACCGAGTCTTCACACTCCAAACTCCCGACCTCAAATCTACTTCGACTATTTAATCTAGTTCAATGGCGTGACTTCGTCTGCCCACTGTCTGCCACATCGCTCCTCTCACTCTCACTCAAACACGAACTTTCTTGGCACTCCGAACACGTGGAGATGAAAACACACACGCAATTCACCCATTCGAATGTTGAACCCTCATCGTCATGAAAAATGCCACACCGGTCAACGCACTCCTTGAGTTTGAGTCAAATTTGTGTCCTGATTGGCTGTCCCTCGTCACTTCGTAGTCCTTCGAGTTCTTCGCTTTTGCCGACTCTGCAACAAGGCACTTTCGCTAAACGTCGTGTCCAAAATGGACGATTATGTCTGGCTTCCTTGCCACACTGAACTTCATAATTTCGACCATATTCTTGTTCATAAATTCCACCCTCTGGCGAAGTAAGGCACTAGAGCTGAATTCGTAAACAAGAGTACCTAATTTGTGTAAATCGCCCTTGGCCATCACCCATCAGACAATCACTGAGGCATCTGCCCACCGCAATCAATGACTGGCATCACCACAACCCCCCTACTGTTGATATCGCGGTTGGTGAATATCTCATTCCAGCACCTCTTTTTGCATGCAATCAGTGACTTCTAGAACGATCAAGCATATTTTCATCATTTAGCCTCTTAACACACCACCAAGTAATGCCGGATGCTGACCAATGAACGCTTTTCTGAAAAAGCACACTTGACTGAGACGTCGAAAGTGGACGAAAACTCCCTATAAACGCACTGGCGCTGATGGTCACGCAATTATGGCAACAACAATTGCTTCCGAGCCAACCTTCCAGCTGCGTGGGATTTTGTCTGCCAAATTACAATCCGTATTTAACTCATGTCAGACGGAACATTTGTTGACTGCTTGCGTTAATTAATAATTCTGCACCCTACTACTTGGGTCTCTTATTTGGGAAGTTTTTACGAAAATATCGTTCTTATTTTAGTTACCAATTTTGCGCACACGTTCCCTGCTGTTTGGTTTATTTTTGGTTGACGAGACATCAATTGTTAAGTTAAACGAAAATGCTGTCAAAACTAGACTAATTTGCCCTAGCGATATTTAAAGTTAAGAAAGCTACCTTTTTCAAATTGAAACTAAAAGCCGCGCTTGTTTTAATCAAGTCTGACGATCAAACGGGTACGGTTTTTGAAAGCATTTTTTTAAATTTTAAATGAAGATGATTGTTTAGTCTAATCAAGTAAAAAATTAGATTATTTTTATATCAAAATGGACACTGTTTGTTTGGCAAAAAACATTGCTAAAAACAGACTCTGTTTTGTATTAAAAATCCACCAATAAGACTGCATCAAATTGCCGCAAATAAAGCATTTTTCTAGACTGCCTGTCTAAAAAGGCTCCAATTACTGTCAAACTTGTTGTTATTTTGGTGTTTTAAATAACCGGTTAGGATGATCAACGTTACCATGACAATGCGCATTTTGTCTTCTAGAATGCAGACGCCAACGTACAAGGGAAATGTTTGAATTGGCAACTCAATTTGCCGGGTTTGTGTCGCCATTTACCACTAACACTCACTTGTCTCTAAAGGTGCTACAATAATGCTTCAGAAAATCACTCGAACGCTCAACCCTCCGAGGGTATCATCCTCTTTCTGACGTACGTTCAGCCAATCGTTGCGGTTGTCGGAATTCTGGGTGAGTCATCACTATTGGTAAATTAGCCCAGTAAAACAAATCCATCGTTAATTCATTACACAAAATGGACAGATTTTATGCTTGTATTGGGCCTTTTGGAGTTACGTTTTGACTCAATTTGATTCGTTTCTACCTTCTTTAAAACGACCGGGTGAAGGTCAGTTGAAGGTCACGCAACATTTTCGAAATGGCATGAATCTCTTATACTCGACCAATTATTAAAGGAATTCGTGTCCTGTGAAAATTTGGAAACCAGAGATTCCACAAGCTGTCGGATGCTACAAATCAGACAAATTTGATTTGAATTTTCAGCACGCAAACACATCTGCTTCACTTATTTGTTTAATATGGCAGCCATGTTTGTGAAAATCAGCGTAAATAAGCATTGAAACGTGTTTTGTTGTCGTTGATTTATTATACGAATTAAAAAGGCAGAGAAACAAAATGCCTGTTTTATCACAAATACCATCACATTTAGGATAATTAAAACCATTGTGTGTGCCCTGTTTTAAGGCAACTTAATTGTGATCATACTACTGAATTCAACGTCAAAGGAGACAGCCTGCATCTTCTACCTCCGCTGTTTGGCTGTGTTTGATTGCATTTCTGTAACAGCCTTCCAGTGCAGCTTCTATCCCCTCATGGTCCTGAAAGTGTTCCTCATGTCACGGTTTGGACCGACTTTCAAGGCCATTGACATGTACTTCGCAAAACCCGGTGTCTGCCAGGTGAGCAATTGCCTTTTTCTCGCAAAATGCATTTCTTTCGGCACACCGAAATACTTAAATTCAAATAATATTAGATATTGGAGTACCTGAATATTTCTCGTGTCTTTAACCAACCGGGTTAGGTAAGCAGGTTATGTGCGTGCGTGCGTCTCAAAAAATCGATTAATCTGTCTCCGCCAATGAGAACAGTGACTTTGGCTATCGATCTGCAGCCACGAACAGGTGAATACTATTCATCTTCAACGTCATGAATAAATGATGCAAGACCGTAAGCGTAAACTACTTTCGGTGTTGAAAAAAAAAGAAGGACTTTCTTGTGTCTTTAGCTAAATGATTACAAGGGCTGAAGATTCCAGAAAGTGCAGACACATTAAAAGGATCTCATCACAGAGGAGTTACTTGAAAAGCATTAGTGCGTGTATCAATGGCGCCACCCAGACAGTATACTTTAGCATGATACCTGACGTAATTAGTCTCTATAGCTGACTAATAATTAAGTCAAATAGCAAGTCAGAGACGCTAATGGGATGAACAAGTCACCTAACTGGATCGTGGCATTCCTCTTCATTCACCTCGAAAGGCTAAAATCTGTGACCAAGAAACCACCTATGTAAATTCGATGACATCATCGTTTGGATTCTTACGCTTTCTCGGTTGTCGACCTGGCCCCTACCTCGACTCAATTCCAGCATCGAGCCCTCTCAAAATCTTCCTCCCTTCTAGGTCACTGTATTCGTCTCCTTCACATCCCGCACGCTTTCAACGTGGACGGTCGTCGTGTTCACGGTGGAACGCCTCGTTGCCGTGGTGTGGCCGCTGAAGGCGATCAAGTGTTTTACCCTGCGGCGCTCCCAACTCCACATCCTCATCACCATCTTCCTCAGTCTTCTAGTCAACACGCCGTGGATCTTCGCTCTTGAAACAGTTCCTGACCCCTGTGGTACGGAAGAATTCGTCTGTCGACCGAACGAGGTGCTCAACATCAATCGCATCGTTGAAGTCCTCTTTCTCTCCGTTCTGCCAGCTACTGTGATCTGCACATGCAACGCCGTCATTCTCTACAAAATTCGTCACCACAGACGGCCTGGAGCAGACACTGAGAGCCACCCAGTTCACGGTTTCTTCGTTGCGCATTTTTCCACAACCATGCAACTGCTCACCGTGTCCTTCTGCTTTGTCACGCTAACCCTGCCCTCCGCTGCCATCAACGTGATCCAAACGTTCAACCACTTCTTCGACACGTGGAAGGACTCGTCCGGAGTGCTGGCGGACACCTATTATATCGCCTGGTTCCTATTCATGATCAACTTGAGCAGCAACTTCTTCGTCTACTGCCTAGTGAGGAAAACCTTCCGCAAATCGGCTCTGGGTCTCTTCAGACGCCGACGCCTCTTTTACCCCTATCGACGCGAGACCTCAACACGACAGATTGCTCAAAACGAGACGACTAGTTAGTCGCGCTACCCAGATACACATACGGTCACTTCTTAATACGCATTTATGTATGTATGCGTGTATGTATGTATGTATGATAAAAAATCATGAAAAAAGAGCCCTTTTCCTGCAGTGAAATTGGACGCAGTTGAGCGGAAACGCGTCGTGCACACTCCTCCGCACCCCACCATCACCTCAATTCGCGTCCCCAGACCGCGGTAATTCAATTTCTGTCAAAACCACCTCAAGTGTTGTGTCTGGGGTGCTGTGAGAAGTTGAAGCGAACAATGTTGCCTAAAATAGCCGAGATATGTGCAAGTGAAGTGAGCGCAACAATTTAGGATGGACTTATCACGCATAAAAGGGACTTGAAGTTCACGCGCGATTTCCATAGATGCAAGCAACATGCATCTTTGACTGTGCTGATGTTAATTCTCGATTAGTCCTTTTAATTACCAGCTGTCCGAATGTGCCCTGACTCAAAATCAGCACTTTGTTTAAATTGACGTGCGTAAAGGCGCAAGGTTCAAGCAAAAATGATAGGTTACGTTTCCGTTGAGTTGTGTGAAGTGAGTTGCAGAAGGGCTGTATGTAGAAACTGCAACAACGACATTCACGATGTGAGTTGGAATGGCGTATCTGCATCTGGTTTGGTGTAATGCCACTCGGTGACTTCTGCTTAGACAATTAAGAAAGTGAATCGCGCTTCCACCACCAATTCTCTTATCGCTTGGCAATAAAACGAGCCTTTTATTCACCAAGCCGATTTGATGCTGCAGCCTGAATTGTCGCATCCAATGAGAGTGCTGGTAGGCGTCTTGTTGCGGAGTGATCGCAGCGGAATAGTGTTAAATGCTCGTCTTTACGCGTGGTCAGACACTGGTTGTGGAGGTATAGTGTGTTTAACACCTCCAATTTAATCCTGGAATCCAAGCACAGCATGCAAAGTTGGGAAACCACATATGCATTTACCTTCACCATGACAACGCGTCACCTCTGACCTTGAAACAACTTGATACCAAACCGACTTATTGATACAATCAGGATTTCATTTTATGCAGCTCGTATGACAGACTGACTTAGTTATTTTTGTTTAATTGGATATAGTGAGGAATTGTGAGATTGCCAATAACTGCAGTTAACCCCAGTGTTGCATATTCGTCACTACTTATTACTTGAAATAAGTGGCATTTCAAAATATTTTAGAATTTAAAATGGCTGGAATGTATCTTTGAGCACTAAATGATATTCCGTCATTACAAAATCATTATTTTTCCAAACGGTGAGTAAATTTTCGTGTCATTGATGTGAACTGATGCTTCAAGAAAGTTTGCTGATCGATAAATTGGATAGAAAGGTAAACGACTGTGATTGGCTGCTCGTCTGTATTCGGATTAAATATAACAAGCTAATCGATTAGCAATAGTCAGGGAATCGATCGCATGATCTGCGGCGCCAATTTAAAGTCAAGAATGTGCAGCATCAGTAAGAAGAGGTGTAATTACGCACCATCGATGGTAAAGGAGCCCTCGCATTGTGTTTGGGTTGCAAAATTTACCAAAATGGCGTAACGCATGGCAGATAATTCGTGGTGTTGCGAACCAGCAGTCTCACGTGTGATCTTTTGAAATCCATGTTCTGGGATTCCAGTAAGGTAACAGGACGGACTCACAGATAAGTCTGGAAGGTGCACGGACACAAACGTGTCCATTCTACCACACCGGCGACATTTTGCGTAGTTAAGACACGCCAAGATGGCGCGCAATTACCACGAGGGTTGGACAATACGCTCCACTGATCGTATCTGTAGATAGAGAAGTAGCTTGGTTTTATCTGGTGTTTCACTTTAACGAGTAAGTTGCGCTTTTTGTAATGAGATAGCAACTGAGAATGCGTGTCAACTGCAGATAATCAATGCACGTCACAGTAATTACTCGTGGCAAATGCTTGCTGACTGTTCCAGCGTGGTCTTGTGCATCTGTGGGGTTCGATGTCAAGCACAAGCCATGGGCGGTGGCGATCGATTTCGTCAGACAGAATTGTGGCGTGGTACTCTTAAGAGGGAATGAAGGTGGAAAGGTATAGTGGTAGTTGAAGGGTTGTCGATTTGCGGATCTCGTACATGGTAATCACTAACCTGTAGACCTGTTTGGTACTTAGGTTGGTGCATTTGATTCCATGTCTTCGTGAACCTCACAGAATAGGGGCCAGTTTGCAGCCAGTAGTGACTGACCGCAAGCACGTAGTGGCATTGCACCCCAGGCCGTCTAGAGTATGAATAATGCTGAAAATCATGAAGGTCTTTGGCTTGTCAATTCAAAATGACTCGACAAGTTTCGTTTTGTCTGCTGCGCACTATGGACCAGGTCGGGAATCCAGTTAAAACTATCACGCGTTTTGTGATTTAACCTGAACAGAGACGACGTGGTGGGACAGAAACTTTGTCTGTTCGGTGTCTGACAATACACACACAAATATTCCAAAAATCAATATTTTAATTGACCTGATGCATCGGAAAACGGGGGTGAGTGTGTGTGTGTTGCTCTTCCAAGTGATCACGTGAAATCTGACATTGTGCCGAAAAATCTGCCTGCGCGTCCTGCAACCGCCAAGGTGAGTGATTGGTCATTTGGTGAAAATGGGCTCAATTAGAGACGACGCCGCTTCGGGCTGTTTACTCACGAAAAATCGATACTAGGGGTTGGCTGTGGGTTGCGTTACAAAATTAAGTCTAAAAAAACATTCTGGCGTAGAAATCTATAAGCAAGGCGTGAATAGACGTGATGACAGATGTTGTGGAAGTGGCGGACTGCTGAGAATGGTTTGGGCTTCTTGTCAAGACATTCGAATGTACAGTGGGTTTTGACTACACAATCCTGCGAATCTGTTAAAAAACGACTCTTGTGCTGAATTCTTGGTTAGATTTGGTTTCAGCATCGCAGAGTGAAATAATCGACTAAAAATACAAAAAAAACAATTTTGAAATGACGATGGAATGAATGAACAGGAAATCGAAGGTTGCCATGTCTACGTCGTCATCAAAAACGTGAATTGCAACCTTGGTATTGCATGAAGATTGGTCTTGCTGACGTTGCTAGTGTTGTTTCACTGCGCTGGTGTTGGTGTTAGCATTGTGATGGCATTCTACGTGTTTTGAAGAAATTCGGCCAGCGTAGTGAGGAAACGGCTGGAGTTTTTCCACCGGCATTTGGTTGATGTTTAGCATAAAATGTTGCATTTGCGGTAAATGTTAACATAGACTAAAAACATCGAATGCATTTTTGATATATATTTAGCCTTATAATTTTGGCAAAGCAAAGCGAATTGCTAGCCAGCACACATTTTCGAAAATGGGATAAAAATGATTTTGAGATGAATTAATTGGTCAAACTTGGCGTGATTAAGTGAAGCGCTGCCAATCATACCACAATGATCTGATCACCAGTTGTCTCAATTATGAATTGCCATAATTTCTATTGGTTCGGACGTTTTGCCAAAACGGATGGGATTGGTCAAATTCGGGGTCAGGTAAAGGTTACCCCAGGCACACAAAAATGCTGCTTCAAGCAACTCACGGATTAGTAATTTCAAATAATCGGAAGCAGATAGACGTCTCTATCGATCTGACTGATCGTTGAGCCTTCCCATTGGCTAAGCGGACACAATGTGACCACGCGTGAGCCAATCCAGCAGTGCACACTTATGACCTTGTCCGCAAAGCGCGGAGCCATATTGAATTTGCAAAGATCGGGGTCAAATGTGGCAAAAAACTCACCGAAATCACATTTAATTTCCACCTTGTGGTGTGGTTTGAAACAATGGTTTATTCACGGTTCATCCCAACCCACTTGAACTTTCAATGGTTGTTGACACCTCATATGCATCATGATGGCATTTTCAAAAACACCCTCAAACACATTTATACTGGAGTCGAATCCAAAAGATTGATCGCTTATTATAGGCTAATTGAGTATGTTCCAAACACTGGAAATGTTTGGCGTTTTTGATTGGTTAGTGAAATTTGTGGTTGGCATAACATTCAACCTCTTTGCAATCTCATTGGTCGACACCTCAAAATTGACACACCTTTCC
>UXSR01000923.1:0-14365 GCA_900604375.1 Mesocestoides corti | reverse complement strand
TGAAAAAGGCAATTCAAACCGTAACAACCGCAAATATTGACAGCGATTTTCGCAAATTGAATTTAATGCTTTCTAACCCAGTAAATTTGAAATGGATGACAGGCAGTACAGGAGCAAACAGGGTACCAAGTCCTTTTTTAAAGCCTGCATAATTTGAACGACTTTTTAGCTCTGTGTTGGTAACTCCAATCTTTGGCCGTCCGCACATGTAGCCTACAGGTTCAGATTATGCGATGCTGCAACATCAAAGGCAGAACACGTCTTCCTTTTGAACCGGAATTCTCCGGAAGTGGATGTTAGTCGCACGTTCTTCACCCTGTGTACATACGCCCCCGTGCACATCTGCCCACGACCTTGTGTACACACAGACACGACGTTATACGTCTGATAAACTCGTGTGAGTCTCTGCTGTCTCTAGTCGGTACGAACCTTTTGGCAGTCCTCCTTGTTTAACCGGTGTTGATCTGGATCAATACTAAGACAATTCCGGCTCTTTTACCAAATTTTCGGTTTTGCGAGACTCCAGGCCTTGAGAGAGGGAGAGAGGTGAGAACGCATTATTTTACTCGACACCGCGCAGTTACCCAACTGCCGCCCCCTTGCTACTTCTTTTAAGTGCTCTCGGGTCTAATGCGGATGACTGAGGGGGCGGGGTGGGGCGGGGGAAACTGTACGTGCCCCCACCACGGCGACAACTCGCATTTCGTGGTAGAAAGGCGCAACTGCAAACTAACAGCCCTACCAGTACTTCTAATTTCACAAGCCAATAATCGATTCTTTGTTTAACAATGCCCGTAATAGATTTTCTGGTTTTTCAAAATTTGAACTTGTATTTTTTTAAATGTAAGTTGGATCAAATCGTTACGTGGTCTGTTGACAAAGTTACTTTTGCACGAATTCACTCAAATTCAAACAAATTCAAATTTGATTCCGGTAAATAATGTTCCAGAATAGTTTGTTCCAACTTGTCACATCTTATCATACGACCTGTCTAATCCCTATTTTCGTGTGCACTTTTTAGAACGTGGATGTTACGTAGACAGGTGTTTGACTTAACGTCTTTGAAATTGTTGTCAAAACGTGCGCATGACAACTCCAAGAGACTTGAACCAATCACAATGAGGCGTTTTTGAGTGGAATTTAAAGAAAGCAGTTGTTTTAATAAGCCTGCCTCACAAGAAGAGAAGGAATGGGTCAATCTCAGGGGAGGTTTTTTTTTAAATTTCAATGTTTTATTTTAATCTACATCTCTTTTCACCGGGCTCTTTAAGGACGTCTAGTTTTTGAATGTTAGGGAAAACAATTCGCGAAAGAAAAAGATTTTTTTGCTCTAATGTGGTTAGATCTTTTGTTCGCGTAGATTTTATTACCGTTTACGCATTATGTCGCTCGTAAATTTCTCATGGTTTCTGCAGAATTTAATTAGCTCTGCTACGGCCATCTATGTAGCAATAAAAGCAGTTTCCGGTTACATGTGCTGAAACCTTCAGTCACATTTGTCCCAAATATCTAACTTAATGTCTTAATGCTCGCGCAGTTGGTTTATCCTCACGAAATCCGTAGAGATATACCTAAGCGCCATATGACTTTTTAACTTGCACTAGCAAACGTTTGTAATTGGCCAATGGCTAGTCTCAAGACGCACGGATTCGAGCCGAACGAGTAACTCGGCCCGATCACCAACTTCTTCATTATCGATTTTTTAGGTATTACAAAAGAGGAATCACGCAAAGTTGCTACCCCCATGCTACAGTCGCGTATTCCTACGAAGTGACCTTTAGGGAGAGCCAATAATTTTTAAGAAGCATAAAATCGATGTTAGGTTGACTAAGTAGCACTTTTCGAAACGCAGGCAAAGGGTGTCAGAAGTATTTTGTAAGATTTAATAAATTATGTGATTTGGAAATCAAAAATAAGGATTTATAGGAAGCCGGTATTTCGTTTTTTAAATTGCATTTCCAAAAGAATAATTTAGTGGGTGTTAAGGGACCTTAGCAAACTTCTTTAGTTCCACATGAATCTAGAGTGTTTGAAAACATGCAAATTTATGTAAATATTTGCACAATGCACTGGACACGCAGCGGTGTCATTTTCCACCACTGTCAACCAACATTTTGCATGTTTTTGAATTTCTTCCTTAAATAAACTGCATGGTTTCTGTTTGAAGAAAGTCACAAGGTAGTTTTCGACTTTAAAGTATCCTGCAGAGAACGAAACAGACAACAATGTGAAGAGCAATAGTCCGGGAATCACGGAGGGTGCCGTTGGAGAATTTTACATATTGAATCCTCACATTTTTACACTCTATGCTGAGCAAAATATGGTCTGGGGATGTCACGGTGAAAGAATTGATGCCCTTTCAACTGGCCGAATTTGCATTTTTTACTTCGATTGCTTAGGTGACTCGCTCCCAGTGCCTCTCCGCAGTTATTGTTTGGCCACCAGACAAAAAAAACACCACTTTACTTGCAAGAAGAAATTTGGCTGTAGGAACACGATTCAGTTTGTTCCGTTGCGTCAAATCAGCTTATAAGGGACACAGATTTTAAAAGAGCATGCAAGTTACATTAAATTGTGTAGCACAATCAAGGTAAATCACGGATAACATAATTATCAACGCTGGAAGATCTCCCAGAGCAACTTGTAGCGTCACGAACGAGGCCACACACACTTTGAAATCGACTAAACCACGTTGTAACTGCAAGCACACGATCCAGGTGAACGCCCGTCAACCGTTTTCGAATTTGTATGCAAGAGGTACGCCATTACTTCCAGAAACTACATCGAAGCGATCCGATAAGTAACTTTTGGAGCGCAGTGAGTGTACATGAGAAGAGAATATTTTCAGCGTAAACATGCCCTGGTGAGTCTCATTCTTCTTCTTCTTCTTCAATTTTTTCGGCGAACTAATAATTCACAAGTCAGACAGCCAGTGTGGGTGGCGTTGGCCAGTGACGATCCCGCCCCCTTTGCTCAAGCGAATGAACCAAGGGGGAATTGGACGGGGATGTGAGCGCCACATAGTAATAGATTGTGCTAGACTACAACGCCCGTCAGCAGATGAAAGCAATTTTGGCAGAAAATCGATAATTAGTTGGTGATCCCAGTCATGGTTTTGACAGAACAGCATAATCCTAGTGCGATTCACATCGTGATTGCGCGAAATTGCATTCTGGCTGAGTGTCACACATCAGGAAACGTGCAATTCCACAACCTATCGCCACATACACACATTTACCACCAAATATTTACTCAATTGGTCTAATTTACAGTGGTCAGTGTAGTTGTGTGGACAGTGCAAATGCTTCTGCGATTGAGAAACTCTTGCAAATGCCTGTCTAACCAATAGCATTTTACTCTGAGTTGCCAAGGTCATGTCGCTTGGTGTCCGAGCTTGGCAGATTTGTTCAGGAATAACTCCAATTTAGATGGTCTACGTCGAATTCCGTGATTGATTATCGTGATTGTTTGAGCCAGCGGTTATGCATCTGTGGTTGCAGGACCACGCAATCAACGCGGAAACCACATGGTGTGTAAATCACCTACTTTTGTCAACTCGTTTCACTTCCCAAATCACCGACGACAATATGCCATTATAGGTTACGAATTCGTCACTCAAATATGCTCGACAAATTCCTATGTTGACGTGCTATTTCAATGTCCACTAGATTTTCGTCTGATTTAGTGGGCGTTGAAATAAATGAAATCATTAGTATAGTCGTAAACAGTGACGGATTTTCTCTCAGACGAAAATCTATCGTTTGACTTAAAGCACACACAAATCAGTGTAGGTGTTACTGCACACACACACACACGCGCGCAGTGTCTCACAATGTATAACACGATTTTTTTTAAAACAGAGACTAACACTTAAAACTTGCAGATTTCACATCTATTTTCGAACTGGTGATTTGTTTATTTTGGTGCACTGCCAACCGTGGGAGAGTGGAGGGAAGATTTGCTGGTTTGCAAGTGTGAGACCATCTCTACTCGTTCTCAGCCCTCTCATTGGGTTAATAAAATCGGCTCGTGGTTTAAAAATCCCGGCATTTGTTTTAACCCAAATGTGCACTTTCGTGACGTGCAATTAGCAGTTGCCGGTGGCATTGCGATGTGGATTCCTTGATTTGTTTATAGTCTACTGCAACTCAGCAATAGAGTACTTCTGAAACAAATTCCAAACACGACAAGGTTTAACTTCATGTATGGTTAGCTACATTAGTTCTAAGAGATAAGTTTAGGCCGTAAAATTATGCCAATTTTCAAATTTCAAAAAAACCTTGTGGTTTGACGGTGGAACTGTAACATTCTCTAAACGATTGTACAAAGATATCTGTGAAAAGCTGTTAATATTTTTGAAAATTGAGAAAAAAAATGTCACAAAGAATGGAAAATTGCATTGAGATTAAATTCTCACCAAGTTAACGATCTCACTGATTAAAACAACGAATTACCTGACACCGCTAAGGCGGAATAAAATTGTTTTCATATACGAGAAGTCCCAGTAACTAATCGTAATTTCCCATGGGTGTTCGGTTGTTCCTGCGTTTAATGGAATGAAGCGTTTTCGGAAATTCGGTGTTGCCTTGATGGGAACTTAGAACTTAATAAAAAGTGGTCTAGCATAGTAAACAGGAGGAAGCAAGTAAGACGTTAGATTGTCCGTTTGATTGGTGAGTTGCGTCCCTCCCCAAGTGTTGGTGAGCAGAGCCGTTTTTTCACGCCATCAGTGCGCCAGCTGTATGACGTTTGCCAAAACCATTTTGGAACGTTTTCGGCAGAAAAAAAATGGTCGCAATTTTTAGATACAAATTAAATTACAAATTAGAAGCTTGTTTTCTAATGGCAGCGGAATAAATTGTTTTAATTTTTATGTCATTGGACAGAAATGTCAGAGAATAAACCAATGATGTGTCATGTCAGAGAACTTGTAGATAGGCAGGAATTTGCGATGGAAATATCTCACCCTCTGCAACTTTACGCAGTCAGTTTATAGAAAATCAATGTTTTATAAATTGTATAAGAGGTAAGAGGGAAATATGAACTACTGCCATCCACTTCCGGAGAATTCTGGTTCAAAGGGAAGACGTGTCCTGCCTTTGATGTTGCAGCATCGCATAATCTGAGCCTCCGAGCCACATGTGCGGAAGGCCAAAGATTGCGATTTTTGGCATGAATTAGGCTTGCCAACATAGAGCTAAAAAGGCGTTCAATTTTTGCATGATTTAAAAACGATTTAGAACTCCGTTTGCTCCTGTACTGCCCGTCATTTATTCCAAATCTCGTGGGTTAGAAAGCATTAAATTCAATTTGCGAAAATCGCTGTCAATATTTGCGGTTGTTACGGTTTGAATTGCCTTTTTCACACTTAATCTGTACGTCCACTGATCCCTGATGCCGTTTGATGCTTTTTTGAACCGTCTGGAAGCACAACAGTCTACTCCAACGACCACCTCGACCTGAGTTCGAGAACTACACAACATCGACCACAGGAATTCTCTAGTTGTTGACTAGCACGTTTATTGGACGACATACAAATAAAGGCCTCCAACAGTTGAATACGTGAAGAGAAGTAAATCACTACATGGAAAGAGTCGAGGTGACAGTTAAAGACTGATGTTGGTAAGGTGTTGGTGTGTGCGATCTGATTAGTGGTGATTTGAACGCCAGCAGACTAATTAAAATAAGGAAATTGCACTGTTACTCTGCAAACTGTGCATAAGTGGATTGAGCCATGTTTAACACCCCCTCCCCCCGAATGTCTTTTGCATGTTCCCGTGGTATACGACATGTGTGTGTCAATGTGCGTATTTGGGTGACGAATTCGTAACCACTGAAGACACGTTGTCGTCGGTGATTTGGAAAGTGAACTAGTTGACAGAAGTAGATGACATGCGTGCCATGTGGTTTTCGCGTTGAGAATGTGGTGTTGCGATCACAGATGCACAACCATTGGCTCGAACAAACACGATAGTCAGCCCACCGAATTCGACGCAGACCGCCTAAAGTGGGGGTATTCCTGAACAGCGCAGACCAGCTCTGCCAAGCGCAGATTCCATGTGACTGTACCTTGAGAAGTCATTGATTAGACAGGAATTTGCAAGAGTTTCTCAATCACGGAAGCATTTGCACTGTCCACACAACTTCACTGACCGCTGTAAAGTAGGCCAAGTGAGTAATTATTTGGTGGTAAATGTGTGTGTGTTTGGCGATAGGTGGTGGAATTGCACGTTTCCTGATGCACGACTTGCGTGACACTCGGCATGAATGCCATTTTGCGCGCCTACACGATATGCATCGGTGGTGGTAGTTGTTACGTCGGCTTAGTGCCCTGCGGTCTTGCATTTGTCAAAGAAGCGCACTTTTTGCGTGAGCACTGATTTCGAATTTCCGTAACACGATGGACTTGGTAGTCGACCAACCAAATTCCACGAGCACTATTTGGGGACAAGCGAACCCCAAAAATGTGAGCCGATTACTGGTTTCAACACGATAAGTCGTTGGCCAAGATTCAAGTACTGACGGAATGAGCGCGACCTGTGGTAGCGGAGGACTGAAATATTCTTCACAGCATGGAATCACACCATCAGCCAACACATCACTCATCATCTGATTATTTGACGCAGTAAATGTGAAACAAACCAGCCACACCAATCCTCACCAAAGTGGTATGCGCCGTGTGGAGAGAGTGTGGATGAATTCAAACTCTCACCCTCACATATATTCTGACGAGCAACGTGCATTTCCTGAGCAGCGGACTGCGCTGCAACTGGACCGGAAATGAGCTCTCATTACGTCGTAGAGTGGCATTAAGCCATCATTTGACACAGCGACTGGAGCTGTGATAATTTGTCTCATGTTTAATCGAAAGTTTGTGTGTGCAATCGACACCAAATTCGTGCTTAAAATATCTGAGCATTGGAAATGAGGGCGATTGCCAGGTCCATCTGGGCCAAATTGTTTATGACCACTAACGAGGTTAGTGATGTTTAGCCGTGTTGTTGACAAACACCTTATCGCCAAATGGAGTCCCAGGAAGGTCAGCAGTGCACGCGAAATGCTGCAAGTGGGTAGTTGGAGGTTGTCTCGTGGAGGTCTGCAAGTTACCTTCCACTGCGTTGCGACGACAATCCCAGACGCAATGGATTCGATATTTGGTGTTCTCCGGAACCAAGCTCGTGTCCGCATCATTCACGACATAGCCATGTAGTCGGCGGGGGCAGCAATTGCAGCAGCAACAACATCAGCGATGAGGCATTGATTAATGTGACGGGTACTCTGACTATCCAATTCGCGTCATCCTATGCGAATCTCCACAGGCATCGCTCTGATCAGCCAATAAGCCACCATAGCCCTTAGCAGTTCTCCCAAATCGTGTTGCACTGAGATGGGCGATCGCTTGATTTCATTTTAACCGTCAAATAATCTGTTGAATGTCGTAATTCTTGGAAATTAACTTGTAACAGCCACAGTGTTGAATGGGAAGGAGTTTGTGGAGGACTTGTCATCAAATGTAGTTGAATATCCTGGCACATCTGATCTCGTAGACGTTCCACTACCACACTACGAATTGGTCATGTTGGCGATCAGTTTGCGAATCGCTCATTGGCTGCCAGTTTACTGATTGACCTTGGCGTTAGCAACCTTGAAACACATTTGCAGACTTTGAGTTCGGGTATCGGCTACCAGTGTTACTATACAAGATCACGCCATGGAGTGCCTGTAGTAAACAGATTTTAGGCTGGAGAGCATTCTCCGAATTTGCGACTTAGTTTCTAGTTGTTGGCGTGTTAAACGAACAAGCTAACCAAACACATCTTTTTGAAAATAGGTGTTTAATTGCGGATACAAGGTGTTCTTACGATGAAATCCAAAACGAGACCAAACTATATTACGTTGTTACATGAAAAATGGCTCAATTTCTAATGCTACGGCCGTGTTTGCTCTCCCTTAACCGAATTCCGACCAATGCTAGTCTTGAGGAAACTACACAGCACTGTCGTTGATTGTCAAATTATTCGCGCTAAGTCAGGCACATTGTGCATTAACTCGGCAGCAAGTTGGGGAAAAAAGAACACAACGCAACATCTACCCCCTGCCTGCTCCCCAACGCAGCCCACAGTTGACTTAGTCACGCATTCGGCATTTTCGAGATTAAGCGTCAGTGTTGAGGTAGATTACGTTATGGCTGGCCCGAGAGCGACCGCTAATGAATGCCATGCCGGAACTCCGAAGTACCTTCGACCCCCTACAACCAGAATCAAATCTACCCGGGATGTAGCCGTGGGTTTGCTCTGACTAACACAAAAAATTAGCCTCGCGTCGAGGTTGTTGCAATGAAGAAATTATTTGTTTCCAATTCAAAATGTTCCCAAGAGAGCAACTCAACGATTTCAGGACCATAAATGCATTTGCAGGACCAGCATCAGCAGTTTTAACTCATACTTTTTACAATTTTACCAGTAATCTTGGTTTTGCCTAGGACGTGCGTAGGGATATCGTGTCGTTTTCGTCCAATTTGAAGCACACCTTTAGGCAAATCATTCAAATAAATTACCTGCCAAAGTGAAAGACAATTTTCTGACAGTTAGAAATGAAGACCTCCTGTAATATACAAAGTCCGGCAAGTGTACACATCTTATTGGCACTTTCTGATTTACGTAAAGAGAATGGAGACGAATGTGCAAAAGCCTGACCAATCACAACTTGCCTCATGTTGATTGGTGTCGATGACTCAGCCCAACTTTCCATTGGTTCTCACGCACAGCCAATCATCTCTGTCCATTCGCACGCTGCAAAATGCCAACAAGCTAGCTCAATGCGTGAATATAAACGGTGAAGACGAAGAATTCAAAATTGCTCTTAATACATTGACTAGAGTGAATTATTTGTACTTGCGTTGTAGATTAACGTTTGATGTCTATGTGGCTGGCTGAATTGTTTGATATTTCAAGTAATACATCTCTGTTAAAGTGGAATCCCCCCTTCCAGAAAAAGCAAACACGCTTGATTAAACAACAACAATAATAATAAGAGGCACAGTAGCCGAGCTTATTCACAGCTCTCAGTTTCTTCCCTGTCACATGGCGGAAACTGTTTGCGTTAGTAAATTGATCAGAATAACCCAACCTAAGCTTAATAACGCATCTAATAATTATATATAATGAATCTACTGTGAGTGGTTAAATCAGCGTCGGATGCCCGCTCACGAGGTCTTGTTTCAGAAAGTAAAGTAACATTTTTGCTAAAACACGCAATATAAACAAACACACATTCAGCTTGTCAAAGTGCCACATGTCTGGGTCACCTGTTTTGTATCGGCGTTGCTATTGGCAACGCAATAAATCGATAATCATCTCAATTAAAGAACAGGTCTCACTGGATAGGCCAAAAAAATAACATTTTGCGTGAGGTATTTATGATTTGCCTACAACGAAATTAAATAATCTCTATCACAATGGAATTACCTGACATTTCTAAAATTTTCTGGACTTTTCGAAGTTCATATTATCTTCTGTGGGTACTTAAGCCGACCTCCGTGAAAAGTTTGCTGTTTTACCCTTCTTCACACAACTTTTAACCTTTTCGATAAACATGCGGTCAGTATGTAGACCAGGTTCACTTCTGCCTCATTCGCCATGAATACTTTAATGATGGAACACAACGATAAATACCACATTAATTATTTTCTCTTTGAAGCTTCCTCTAATTTTCGTCTTCCGCGGCAATTAAGTAGCCGCCTTAACAGGCAACAATTGAGCTTCCAAGCTAGTAAATTAAAGGGTTGAATTGCGGTAAATTATGCGATCAGTGGTGATCTGTGTGTGTTGGAATTGATTCACCGCGTTTTGGGCATTTAATAAACATAGCGCATCATTCTTGCTATAAATCTTTTAACAACATTTTTATACGTTTTAGGCGGATATTAGCCAATTGCTGTTTCACTAAATTCTACTGGTTACTTTAAATTTTTCAAATTACCGCCATGTTTAAATGCAAATCGATTATTGACGTATTCTTGCTGCAAACTTAATTTACTTGTTTTTTTTAAATTATTTTTTTAACACAGAACAATCAATGCTGTTTCCTGTAAAATTCCTGATACCTTGAAAGTAATTTTTTTCTGGGGTGTTTGTCGTAGCACCTGTCCACTTTCACGCCTGCTACGGGCTGACCTGTCTTCCGCACGTTCGCGAACCTCAATTAGCCAATCAGAATTGCGCAATTTTTGGTCTTGGATGGGTGAAGTAAGTCGCCCAGTTTCCTAAAGGACATGGCACGTGCTTCGACGGCTTTTACCGCGATGTCGAGGTCAATTTAGGTTAGTCTAATTTTGCCCTTTGTGAGAGTTTCTCTATCCCACTACCTGGTCAGTCGCATTTTTAAAAGATTCAAACTTGTGGGTTCATGTAGAAATAGACGTTGTTTTCCCGCATAGCAGCATGCGTGTTTTTAAAAAAACCACCGTTAGTGTTTAAATCATTTTTTCTTGATATTTGATAGACGTGCTTAATTTCGTTTTGAGCGTTTCGAACATGAAGCTGTACAAAAACCAACGTTTTAAACAATCAATGCTTCTTTCCTGTTGGTGATTGGTTAACATAGGTTACATTGATTCACAAATCTCCATCCTAGAGATTCTACACTCTAACACACCTATCGACTTTCTGGTAAACCTTACTACAGTGTGTGGATGACCAAAGTAAAGTCACGATTCATTTAAAACTGTTTCAAGTCGACTAAACACTAAGTGCCTTCTCCTCTCATCAATTAAATATCGTCTAGAATGTTCTAAATTGATTTGGAAAACTTGATAATTAGGTTTGGCATAAAATTGGCGGAAATTGACTCAGCACAACCAATTAGAAACGCATCCAAAACGCTTCATCTTCATTGATGGTGCGGTAAACATCGTCTGCACTGCTTTTGCCACTGAAACTTCATCAATATGCATAGTATAGAAATGTCAAAATCGTGCTTCGCTATAAATAAATCCGTCCACTTCAAAATCTGGTGACATCGAATTCGTCTGATACAGTCACCAGTAAAATCACACTGCGATCTTGTTTGCGAGAGGAAATTGCAAAGGGCAGAAGAATAAAGTGACTTTTGTTTCGACCCCAGAATTAAAAAGCATTAATTCTAGAGAAGACATCGAATGCCGTTTTTTAAATCTCCATTTGTTTTAAATTTACCCAAGGCCATAATTCAGCCAATCATGGGAAGTTCAGGAAGCACTTGATTTTGTGGCAAACTTTAAACTAATTTTGATTTATGGAAGTGAAAGTTCCACGTTGGCGTATTCGGTCAATTTTAACACATCTTCTTAGTACGTCACCTTTATTCACAATGTTAATAGATATTAAAGTAGTGGATAATCAGATGGCAGAGGATTGTGATTTTACCATAATAAAAATTTACTCTAATCCAGAATTCCCATCAAGATGAACAGATCGAATCTCACCATAAGCATGCCCTACGAGATCACACCGAATTGTTCACCAATCACAACGCTAGTGGAGTTCCATCAAATATACGGGAGCATCCACGTGTACCTAATGCTCTGTTGGTGTCCCCTGGGGGTGTTCTCCAACCTCCTTAACATCATCGTCCTCAACCAACGACGAATGCGCACCCCCACCAACTTCTTACTCACCTGTCTCGCCGTCTCCGACGCGTGTCTCATGTTCATCTACGTGATCTTCGTTTCCTACTTCGTGAACGGCGGTAGAATGCGTTCACTCACCTACCCCATGGCCCTCTATCTGCTAGTTCACGTGAATCTCCAGAATATCCTCCACATCTTCTCCTGCGGCATCATCATAACCCTAGCGGTGTTCCGCCTGCTCTATGCACGCTGTCTCCTCAAATGCCATATCCTGTGCAGCCAACGGCGAGCTGGAATTGCCGTCGTTATTGTCATCCTCACCGCCTGCTTCTTCACCATCCCCTGCATGATCTCGCATCACGTGGAATCAGCCAGTTCTGACCTTGGACCAGGCGATCTCGAGCTGAGATCAGTTCAACACGAGAATCTCACCCAGATGTACACGGTGAATTACGTGGATAATATTGTGTACCGCCTCCTTGTGTACTGGAATGCAGCGATTTTTGTCAAACTTTTGCCCCTGGTTAGCATGATCACCCTCTCCTCCATGCTCCTGGTCAGCATTCACCAACGAGCCCGACGTACAAAGAGCCAGAAAAACAGGAAGATCTCTGGCGGGGCTTTTTCAGGCACGGAGTGGAGCGAGGCCCCTCCCAACCCCCTCGAACAGGTGGCGTTGGCAGGGAAACTGAGGAAACGCTCGCACAGCCGGACATCGCACATGCTCCTGGCCATTATGATTATCTACATTGTCACGTATTTACCACAGGTGAGGCAAGCATTTTTGATTATTCCATCAATTTATTCATTATTTTACAAAAAGCGAACTTTAATGTTGCCTTTAATGCAACAATGTATATCTTGTCACATAAGGCAAAAATTTGTGGTCGTCGAAGTGAAATTTAACCACAGAAAATGTCAAGTGACTTCATATGAGTTTTCCTACAACACGCTTAAAGTAGCATTTATTTTAAAATTTATGCGCTTGCTATGGTTTAGATTTTGTTCACGCTTTAATTTGGTTAATTAATTTATTCATTATTTAAAAAAAATAACTTTAATGTCGACATTGCTCTAGCATCAAGTGTCATAATTGTACTCATGTTTTGATGCCGCAGTTTACTGTTACATTGTGTTAAATTTAGATCAAAAACCTTTCCCGTAATTTCCTGCCACTAGTATCATTTCGCTTCATTACATTAAGTTCACTACTGACCACAAGATAAATGTGAAGTTGATTTTGTGGCTGGGCACTTCGCCTCCTGAAACGGTAAATTACGCTTTTGACCCAAATACCAGTTTTTTTGCTCTAAAAAAATGCAAAAATGTTGAGCGTTATAAATGCAGTCAAGACATCGATCGATTTTTGAAAAAGTCCTGCCAGCTGACTTCCAACCAATCAGAATCACTCACACATGAAAGCAGTCACGATTGACCAATTTTCACTTGTCAACGCTAACCAATGAAATCATTTGAATGTGTTATGGACATATTTGAGTACTTGATCAAATGAAGTTCATGAAATTGATGTCGCACTAATCGATATGCAGGCAGCGGCAGAACTGAGACGTTGGTTTCAGTCGGTCACTTTCCCAATCGATTTGGGAAATGCTTGCTTCCAGTAGCACTAAAGGCTTGGCAACAAATTTCATTGACATATCTGTGATTCTCTACCTCACTAACCGCATACCCCCCCCACACACACACACTAATCGGGTTTATTGATGCGTTGATTGTGGATGTAGTGTTTTGCTTTAGTCCACCACATACTACTAATCTGCCAAACTGTGGAATTTCACCGTTTGCTGTCTATGTGATATTTACCTTCTAATTACGGTCCTCAGTATTCTCGGAGCGAATTGTTGAAGGCAGGCCATGGACATTTGGCAAGCCGTTGCTGCATTCGTTAAACTGCTAAAATGTCTGTTTGTGTGAATAAATTGTCCTGACACAATTGCAAAAGTCATCTGTATGAGGTCGCTTAGGACAAGAAATTTCCTTGCCAGTCGAAACATCCATGAAGATGTTCATTTTCAAGGCAGATTCCATCTTAGACGTGGGGCCAGTATGCACAGATGTGTTGGTGTTTGTTGAGTGGCCTGAAACTTGCGCCATGACATAACCAACAGACATCTCGTTGCCATCAAACAAATCGTGAAGATACTCGAACATTGGCAGTCTCCATCGTTTTGCACAAACTTGAGCACTACACAAAATCTGCATTCCCAGTGTTCACCGTGCACGCAATTTCAAATAGAAACTGTCTAAAATTGCTCAATTTTAAACAACAGTTTGCGTGTGTGGCGTGTTTCCGGTGGTCTAGAAAGCGAAACGAATCTCCCGCTTTTGCGGTTAATGCTTTGCTTAAAGACGTGCAAGTTAAATATGTGATTGGGAGTTGCGGTGTAACTGGATGTGAAATCGACGCCTCTAATTAGCTGATTGGTTATGCGGAAGTCTCTGAAGTTAAGTCTTCCAATTTCACCTGCAAAAGGTAGCTGTGCGAGTGAATCACAAATGTATTCACAATGCACTTCAGGCGACACTACCACGCAAAAATCGTGCAATTTTCTTCCTTCTGACAGCAAAATCTTCACCAGAAGCAACTTGTCTACACAAAAAATTCATCATTCCACTTGAGATATTAATTACGTCTGGTTGTTAGAGGTATCGACCGACCAGAAGCCAATTATTCTCCCACTCTAGTCGACTTGTTAATGTCCACAAGACGAAACACCATTTGGTGCATTTTAGTGT
>UXSR01000922.1:0-14381 GCA_900604375.1 Mesocestoides corti | reverse complement strand
GCTGCTTCCAGACACACATCTAGTCTACTTAGAGGGACATCGCAAGGTAACTTACTTTATACCTCACAACCAATAGTGGCATCGACAGATGCCTTGATGCTCAAATAAGACGCCCTTACAATAGAAAATGGGTTATTTGTGGTGTGAAAAGTGGTGATTTGTAGTTTCCTTCACACTGGGAACCACGCATAAGCTGTACTGATTTTCGCTTACCCCACAAATCTGATTGTTCAGGTTTATTGGATGAATGGCAACCTACCCTTTTCATTGGTTCACAAATCAGACACCGTCTGTCCGCCACGACGGCACGCAGCGACTTACTGGTTACCAATCGCTCGTGTCCACCTCAAGATCACAAGAAACAGTCACAACCGAGGCGATGTGAATCGCAATGTTACCAATGGGAAGCTCCAAGCTCATCAAATGTGAATGACCTTCAATAAAGCAAATTTGATTGGCTATCTGTCGAATTTCCCATCTGTTTGCAAACAAATTCCACTAGTGATTCCCAATTGTAGACTTAGCTTGAGAGACACCGACTGGACTAAATTTTGTGGGCACATCTGTGTCGACACAAAGCAACTTAACCGGAAAATTCAACCAATCAGGGTCTGAAAATGGTGATTTTTAGTGTTTCACCAATTCACCACTCGCCTTCCTCACACAAACGACGCAGTACGTGTTCCATCGTGCGCCGAACGTCATTTCGAGAGACCAGCGTCACACACAGCTCTCCTAGAAGGAACTATGGAACCAGGAGGCAACGTACAAGATGGCTTGGTGTGGTGCACTCACGCACTCTCGCCAAATTCCGCAGAATGAACTTGTGTTGAAGTCGCCACGCCAAGCACGCGCAGGGGCCACACAAACAACTTCAGCGCGCGTGCCAAATCAACTCGACAGCGGTGGCGTGATTTGCTGGTCTTAACGTTTGCACTTAGCAGCGTTGTACACAGGTGAATCCGGCCTTGCAGAAGGCACTAACCGAACCGCGTTCATTTGATTGGCTGGAACTCTTCCACGTGTAACCATCCAGAATCGTTCTCGACGCAGGAGCAAAAGATGCGATACTGAGTTGTCATGGATCGAGGCCAACTTGACAGATGGATTGGCGGTTGATTGGCTGATTTACGTGTCATCACGAGGTGGCCTATTAACTGGACACCCTACAGCAGTTCAGCTACAACAGATGATCCTGCGGCAGTTCCCTCCGCAAGGCGCACGGACACTGGAAGACGAGCATAACCAGACAACAAGATCGGAGTACAAACCTCGTCTCCGGAGGCGACAGCCACCCGGGAGTACTTGGCGTTGTAGTCCGCGGTGGCAGCGGAGATGGACTTGGCGCCCTCTCCTCCGGAGCGCGACGTCTGCCGACGAATGGCGCAGACGACGACGACGAAGAACACCAAGAGGAGGAGGGACAGCGCCAAGACGACGACGAACACCGTCAGGAGGAGGTTGTAGCCCTTGGCGGGCTTTGCGTACGCGTTGTCGTAGAGCATGGCCAGGGCGTCTGGACCGGCGACTGCTTTCTGTAATGTTTTTTTGTGAAAAAAAAAACGCAAATTTAAGGCACCCAGCGATGAGAAATGAAGCTCCAGCGAGGCATCAACATTAGTGACAACGCCCAGTTCAAAAAAGAACGCTTTCTTTGTTCGGCTGCACGTGTAAACAGTGTGAGGATGTCCTTCTAGGTGCGCTGACGGCGATGCGCTTGTAGAGCGAATCCACCGTCACACAACTGATAATCAAGCCTACTGATTCCTCCAAGTTCACACAACCGCTTGATTCCGCGATCATCACAATTCCGACAATTTTCTGCAAGCAACTGAACCATGTGTGATTTCTGATAACCATGATTACCATCAGTAAAGTTTTAACCAATCAGATTTTTGTTTACGCTGAAATAACCAATCACCTGACAATGTGGGATTTCACTTCCGAAGCGTGTGTGAGGGGGTCATGGATTGTCTTCGTTGAACAAAACTCCTTTGCTAATTCTAACCGTTTGACCAATTAGCCGCCGATACCAGAAACTATCGAAAATCGATCACATCACATTGACTGATTGATCAACGGTTAATGGAAATCAAAGCGCAAAGCTCACCTCTTCAAACCACACAACCGGCAGGAAGACGGGCTCTGTCCAGTTCTTGAATTGGTCGCTGAAATAAAACAAAGAGAGGCATTTATTGAAGCCAAAATTTGCTAAACAAAATTCCAGCAATGTTTAAATGGTTATTTGCCAAATGCGAGCTAACAGCGCGACCATGCGTTAAGCCAAATACGCTTGTTTGCGTTCCTACGCTGTCCGACTTTCCGAAAACGAACAATAGCCAAGTGTTCCGTTGTCATTGGCACTGTTCAAAACAGCCTGTCACACAATTTTGCCATTTGTCCACGCAAACAGTATTGCAAGCTCTGAAGCCCCATATTCTCTGTTGGTTAGGTGGGTATTGACGTCTGCGTGCGTAGCGAGTCTGGAGGCAGTTTGAACTTCAGTCGAACGCCCCCAATCACCAGAATTAGACCTCGTGTAAGGTCAGAATCGGATGATGTCGGCAGTGCTAGCGAGTACCAATGCAGGGCACACGTACCAAGGTCGTGGATTTTGGCTGCGCGATACTGTGAATAAACACCATGCAAAAAATAACAACCACGTGATTTAAGGTTGTGGCGATAATGTAATCAAACAGCATTCCACCCTGATGCGTTTACCAACTCTGTAGCGGGTCAGAGGTCCTACAACACCCACGGACACATTTCGTCCCCACCTTCAGCCCTGTCACTTAGACATTTGTACTTTTACGAGGTCATTCCAATTTCTCCGACGGGCGTCTGCGACCTACACGACTTTGTAGACACAACAAAACACACTCGGGGAAAATGCCGAGGTTCAGTGGAGCACGAAGGAGGAGGACTTACGACATCGACTTGGCTGGTCGGACGTAGAACGAGATTTGGAGGCGTTTGTAGGCTTCGAGGACCAATCCAAGTTTCTGAAAGCGAACACACAAAGTTTGAGGAACGCCTTGTTGAGGCATGACGCATCCGGTCGTGCATAGAATCGGTGCTGACGTCGACAAACAATCACATGATCCCTCGGTGAATAATGATAATAATAGAGGTGATGGACATTTAATCAAACCAGCCGATGAGAAGCCTGCAATTCGACATAGGTACTGATTGGTTAGACGATGATTACGACGATGAGACAGTAGTAGCCGGGTTTGTACCGTAACCGTATCCTTATTTGTGCCGGGAGGTAGCTAAACAGTTTCTGGCAACTGTAACACACGGAGAACAGTAAATGGTGTGTTGGCAACTACCCCGATGAAATGATAGCATGAAAACGGTTACAATTTTGAACTAGCACGACAACCACTGGCCCGGACATTTGTAGAAATAAAATGACCAGCAGCACACACCTCTGCCCGTATGTTGTCACGAGTAAACAGTCACACGTCATTGTCGAGCTAAATATCGTGGCAAACGAGCGATTTTCAACAGAAAAACACCTTCAGGAGTACCAACAATCTGCAAATGCTTAGGCAATGAAGCTATCTTATTATAAAGATTCCCAATTAAGCAGTTATTCCCGTGGAACTCTACAATGGCGCTTCCAACAACTGCGAACACTCACGGGCTCGACGTAAACCTTCGTGGAGGAGTTCTCGACATTGGGCTCGGGCAGTCCCTCAATCCCCTCCCGGAGTTTGGGGTCAGCGCCGAAGAAGTACGGCTGCGAGCTGTAGACAGGCGGTCTGGAGTCGCCCTGTCGACGGCACGACGAGAGGTCGAAGAGGCCAGCCGGCGGACACTTTGGTCCGGGCGTCTTGGGCGGACAGAAGCCGAGGTTGTCTGGGTTCACCGACGCCGGCTGCGCTGTCTCCGGGGTGCCGCCGAGCGAGAAGACCTTTGGAAAGTGTGGACGATCAAAGTTACCACCAACACAACCAACCAATTGTCACAGCTTCAAAGAGCAACAGGTCATCTGCCTCTTTACAAACGGATTTCGATAAATTCCATGTAATTTGAAGCATAATTTACTCGTAGCAGCCACAACTTCGAATTAGTCGTTTCAGAGAATCCGTTAATAGTTTTTTTACGTGTCAGATGACCTTCTAGTCACCTAAAAACAATATTTTTGTCCTCAAACACGACAAGATCGGGCGAAATCGATTTGCAGCGTGTCAAGGAATCGACCAACGAATTGAGCTCCACATATAAAATAACCTTGATTGAGCGGTTTCAGTACCTTGACCTTGTCCGAATTGGTGAGCTTCCCGTATCCATCGACCTTCAATTCGAATGAGCGACAGAGGTCGTTGGCGAATATGAAGAGTGTCGAGTTGGCGTTGAGGTTGGGAGCGAAATGAGAGCCATCTAACAATGCGAATACAACACAAGTAGCGCGGTTAGAGTGTTGACAATATCTGGGCGCCATAATTTACACGAATACAAGCAAGTTGAGCAAGCAATTACCTGTTCCCTTGATTTGATTGGCCTTCTCGGATGACCAGACATCTACGGTGCTACAATTGGGGGAGGAAGGTGGAGATAAGCAACGCCTTGTAGAGTACCGATCGCCTGGCCACAGAAGGAATGCTTACTTTTTACCCTCGTAGGAGAGAATATTCCCGAGTTGAGATATGTCGTTCACTCCGGTGTCAATGACGAAGGGTCCCATGTCGGTGGCGTTTTTCTGAGCGAGAAAGTGGCAGTTTGAGTGACCATAAAAAATGGTTTGACTAGTGTCGCCACGGTGACGATTAGCGGTCGCGTGAACACGCAACATCGAGGTGAAGAGGTTACTTCAGATTGATCAGAAACACTCATGACTGTAAAATTGACATCCGGACAAATTTTGAGAGATTTTTTCTTAGAGTTTTAAATTATATCTACAATGGCACATTCGTCACCGGATTTCAACAAGGTAAAATGCGTCTATAAGGCACGGAAATCAACATTGGTGGTCATGGTACAAACGACTTAGAGGTGGTAATTTCGATGTCGGTGACCAGCCGCGTTCCAGACAGCCTCACAAGATCGAAGATGCAGAATCGCAAGCTTTACTTAATGAAGACTCAACGCAAGTAGAAGCAAGCTCAGTTAGGCTTCACCCAAACAGCTATTTCCAAGCGTTTGCACCACCAAATGGTAAAAATTCAATAACTTGGAAGTTGGGTCCCCTCAAATATGTTGGCCGAACACGCATGCCCACTGACAACAGAGAGTAAATGGACTTCCTGTGGAAAATTTTGACGGGCGACGAAAAGTATACATCCTACAACAAAGTCGATCGACGCCGAAGCAGGATATTCGCTTGAAGAAGCTTCTCCTGTGTACCTGGTGGGAAATTACGGACTCCTGGAAACTGGCCATCAGACGGTGACTGCTGAACGCTACAGCCAACAATTGAACAAACTCAATGATCAAATTGATCACGAAAGACCATTTACTGGGCCAGGAAGCAGGCAAGTCAGATTGCGACTGCTGCATGACAACGCTCGACCACCTCACGTTGGTCGCATTGCGGCTCAGAAGATTCCCTTGAAATTGGGATGGGAAGTTCTCCCATACGTGGCATATTCACCATACTCGGCCCCATCCAACCACCATTTGCTGCAGTCAATGGAGTGGCAGTTCGCCTTAGTGGACAAACACTTCTAGATGGTGGACGACGTGCGTCACCTCGTCGTCAATGCCTTCGTTGCCTCGAAGCCTGCAAGTTCCTTTAGCGACAGCATCCATACCTTACCTGAGAGATGGCGCAAGGCCACAGAAAACGATGGACAATATTCCCGCGATTACGTTCGTTGTTCGCCAGTTTTATGAACTAAGTAAATTTGCCGAAAAGTCTGAAGAATTTAAGGCATACACCTCATGGAGGCCCAGCAGCAGGAGGCAACTTACGCCCATCATAAGGCCGACTTCGGCGAAAGGGCACTTTTCCGGGGTCAGCGTGTTGCAGGCCTCGGTGATGGCGTCCACGTAGCCCCAGAGGTACCTGTGAACCGTCGTCTCCACGAAGAGTTTCGGCTCGATGAAGAACGTCAGTAAGGTGTATTCGCCTTCGCTCGGTCCAAGTCCTGCCTCCATGTTTGATGCCATTGTCTAAGACAAATTAAGGGAGGTGAAATTAACAAGGAGTGGAAGGTATCGGCGGTTTAAGGAAACAACGGCAAAGGAGAACTCACGACGAACGGTGTGCTGATGCCCAGCACCATGTCTTTGTCAGGATCTCCGACTGAAAGTTCTCGATCAAAGTGGAACGTGAGGCGTTGGTAAAAAGAGACTTGAGATTGATCGCCGTTTGGCCAGGAGATGTTTGTCTTCTCTCTCTTCTCCCTACAAGTTACAAACACACACAAAAAAAAGATTCTTTTACCAGTGGTATCTAGGATGTTTGCTCCATCGAAGGATCAAATGAATTTCATAACAGTGACAGAACAGAAGAAGCGATTGTGCGGTGAGCAAAAGAAGTTGTAGAAGGTGGTTTGCCTGTTTCCGAAGTGGTGATGTCAGCTTAAAAAACGGGCCAAATAAAATGGCTTGATTCTGAGGCTGCCGTCCCAGATATCTCCACCACAACCTCGGGGGAACATGTAGAACAGAATTAAGCGTTGTGTGCCAACTGAAGAGGATCCGATAGCTTCTAGTGGTTGAAAAATGCGTTTCAAATTAACCGACTACAGAGAATCTGCAAGAGTGTGTTGCTTGCTGTGGACCATTGCCTTCGTGACGTCTTCAAACCCATCTTTTAGACAGGTTTGTTTCTGTTGAGAAGGAAGACTAGTCCTTCAGCCAACAGAGGGACTTCATCCAAATGAAACGAGCTTGCTGAGCATATGGCGAGATATCGGAGGAGCAGCCTACTACGAAGTGCTAGCTGATCATCCAGCAATCACTTCCACTATCTCCTGTGGTCAACTTTGAGGCCTGAAAGCAGTTTGAGTCAAAAGCTGTCGTCTTTCACTACGGTCTCCTGGTAGAGACTAATTGGAAATCATTGCCTCTCTCCCCGTGCCCTCTTTACCTTCTACCTTCTCATTACCATCTGTTTCTAGGGCAACAGAATCGTAGAAATCTCGTAAGCGGAAGATCACCCTGTGTGTATCGTAAAAACTCTTACCTGTAGACGTAGGGCCCGATCTGTTGAATACGCGGTTTCTCGCCCCGAAGTATGTCATGGTGGTTGGTTATGTTGAAGAGGTAGATGGAGAAGAAGATAGGGGTATCAGGGGCCACCCAGTTCTCGTAAACCGATGACGATGGAGTTATGGCAACGCTCTACAAGACACCAACCGCAAATGATGCTATGTAGGCATCGTAAATGCAGACAAGATCTGGCGAATTTAGACGCATCGCGAAAGCGGTTTCTACGCTACACTAATCTACCCGAACGCACGTCTGTGTGGCATAAGTTCACACGTGATAGGGCGACGTTTCGTCGACGTGGGGACTTCATCAGAGAGCTCACGACGACTGGGGAATAAGCAAAGGCGACAACGAGTGAAATCAGTGACGCACCTTGGCAATCATGTTGTCCACAAGAATGTCGAAGACGCCAATGAGAATGAGGAGAACAAGCGCGATCAGGAGTACGATCGTGGTTAGCACGCCGGTCACAATGGCCGATCGCTTGGAAAATCTGCAGAATGACATTTTGTCGTGTTGATGCTGCAATAGAAACAATAATTAGCCACGATCTCGTACGTCAATTGGATGGAAACGTGAACCAATGGACACTCCTTTTGACAACCACGATTCAGTGAATTTCAGGTCATTTTCAGTGCGATTCCATTGGTTGATGAAGGCAAATAGCTGTTGACCTTCAGACAAACTGGAGACAACTCAAAGTACACAATCTTTTGTGACACCAAAAAGTTGACAGCAAGTTTGTTCTTTGATGTAATTCGCTTACGTAACGTATGCGACTTTTCGTGACGTCAATGTGTCAAGTTCATAGCGTTCGGAATGCAGATGCAATGTGCCAAGCGGATTTCCTTCAACACACCGAGCTTTTAACCGAATCGGAGTCATTTAAGACGATTTGAAACTGCGGTTTAACTTACTCCCCTCCACGGCAGGTCAACCGCAAAGACGCAGGTGATCTTTGAGCCTCGATGGGAATTTTTAAAGCAAATCTGGCACATGCAATCTACAAGTCGAGCAACGCGTCTCGTTGTGAACCTTTACAGACGCCAATGTGTCAAACTTGTCAACAAATCTAATTACTACTGCTAACGACAGCTTTGAAATTTAGATAGGAAAAAGTCGACACGGTGATAGAACTTCACAACCAAACAGAATGCGACAAAAACTCGATAAATCATTTAGCCGATTTCTTTCCAGTAGCTAGCCCTATTGTGTCGTTTAAGAACGCAGACTGCACAACCATCCGCCGTTCGTATTTTGAAATTCGAGCACCTATGCCAACATTCGTTTACGAGATTTGAGACAGTCTAAGGGAGCTACATGAAGGACCTTCTCAATTTTAGACCAGAAACTTCCATTCAGTCATGAGATTGAGCCATGAAAGCACACTCAAATGGCTCGCCACTGGAACGATCAGACCCACAGTATTGAAGCAATTAAATGGCACAGGTGAGTGGGGGTGCGCACAACATCTGTGTCGCCGTGTGATTGGACGCCTCCAAGGACACATGACTCATAGTGGCGTGTTTATGGTGCGACGCGCGAGGCTGGTCGGGGTGCGCTAGCGAAAGGACGCGTTCATCGTGGATTCCAGTTGAGATTAGCAGTTCAAATAAAATGACAGTTTTGCCAAAAGATCAAGCTGAACGGGGATTGCACGATTTGGTGAACTGTTGACGAGCACTAACCACAAAGACGTACGAAATATGGAGATATCATAAGCCATCTGACATTTTTAAAAAAAAGGGCCTAAGGAGAACTCGAGTATTCCTTTGAAAAATAAACTAATAGCTGACAACGCATTGAGAATCGATAGAATGTCATTTTCTAGCAATACGAAACACGGCGCGTAACATATTTTAGTGCAATTTGAAAAAAAATCACACTTTCCTTCAGAAAAAGCTCAATTTAGCATCAAGATTTATGCAGGTGTAGAGAGAGGGGTGGTTTAAAAATAAACGGAACTCACATAGGAAGAAAGAGCGAGCACAGAAAAGGACAACCCCGCAGGCCCGCGTGCCACGTGCAAACTGATCGCCCGGCGAGCGTCTAGCAAACTAATTGGTAGCTTGAGGGCACTGGCCAATTAGCGTAGAGAGCCAATGAGCACGCTAATCACCAGTTGACCTAGTGCCTGCCAATTAAACACGCCCCTTTCAACCAATCAGCTGACTAGAAATCACGACTGAGCTGTTTGCACGTGGTGTCGCGTTGGAATCATCTCTGTTTGTGAAATTTCACGGTTTGGCTCCGCCGTGTTTCTATCTTCCATAATTGTATCTTCAAATTACATTATGTAATGTAAACACCTTGAAAATTACTGCTCTGTGATTGGGCGACGAAGCTGCGCGTAACATTGTGATGCAAAAGATGCGTTTTTCGTGCATCTGCGGTTCTCTTATATTGATAATTTTTAAAATAATTTTTTATTAGAAGTGTACATAAAAAGCAGTTAGAAGCGGTAATGACTTTTAGCATAACACACTATTTTCAGTTCAAAAAGATTTGGAAATAAACCGTCAGATTCCAAATTGTGTGTTTTTTATTTTCCAAATTTGGCCCCAAGTCGAGGTGGGAATCGCGTCTGATGCCCCGCAAGCTCTACTACGACTATTCATAATAAGGAAAATATATTTTTTTGTTAACGTTGTTTGAGCGCCTATTGTGTGCGAACTGATAAAGGAAGATTGAAAGGAGGGAGTGTTGTGGTGTTTCGTTAGTCACAAAACAGTTTTGTTGCCAAAGTTCAGACAATTCACACATTTCTGACGTCTGAGTTCTGGTTCATCCCGGGATTTTAATGTATTCAAAACTTCTTTGTTGCGACTTTAAAAAAATAATAACTTCTCAAGCAAATTAAAGTACAATTGGGTGAGTTGTCGGGACGTCCGAATTTACACACAAGACTAACTCCTAATGACTGACAATTGTGGGGAAATGACAATGGCGATTTCCTCTCTTGACTCCTCAAAACCGATACTTCACATTTATTGGCAAATTTCAGCAAAGAATTGAATTTAGACAAAAACAGCCTTTGGAAAAGTTCCTCTTTACCATAAATAATAATTCGGATGATTAACTGACGCAGTCCATTGCCTTCTGTTCACGATAACTGGTGTTTAAGCAGACGTTAGCGTCATTTGAATTATTTAAATTATTGCGTGTGACATTGAAAGGGATTGAAAATAGAGCATGATCAACACAGCCTTCGAAGCCGTCTATTTTAGCTACGACGCCTGTGTTTCGCGTCAAACGTGACGAGTTTTCTTAGTGTAGGAGATTATATGAACGTGCTTTTGTTTCTGTTACAAAAAAATTCTTCCGTGGTGGCAAGAAGATCAAAAACAACTTTAGATAATGAAATGAGATTATCCAGATTTTGCTAAATTCATTTTCTGCACTTGATACTCATCTCTTGATTCTGTGGCAGTAGTAAACGAAATTTTACTCCCATGGTTGCATAGATATCGGGATAGATGACGTCAGATGAAACAAAGTCTGATTGTAGCTTTTGTCAGACTGGTAAATTTGTAGGAAAATTCTGGAAGTTAAGCGTTTGCATTGTATTGGAACTACACTGGAGAAATTTAATTTATGTTCAAACTCGGATTGAGATGCTAGGGGGTGTCTTATATGGACATTGAAAAGAAGCTTCACGTCGACCGCCCACAATGTCATCCAAACGTCCAAATAATTTGGGATCTTCAGAGGTGTTATTTGGCCTTTTGCGGAAACAAAAAGGGCCTCCTTTTGCTAATTTAGGGTAGCTGATGTAGCCCGGTGTTTGCGCTAACCATGTCGTATTTCCTGTGTATTTTATCATTGAAAATGAGCGCGTAGTTGGTCGGCCACATAGGACTGACTTTCAGGGGTCCCATTTTAACTAGACGCGTGCCACACTCTAGCAGTGTGACACTTGGAGTCACTTTTAACATGTATCGGCCTTATTGCCAAACGTAACCCCGATTCGAATAGCAACAATAATTAGACAAAATCGCAGAGACTTGAAAGGCGATGTAATAATCATCCATTTTCAATAAACGCTGGCTGTACTCCTGAAACGTGAATGCCGTGGAACTGTAAAACTTACCTAACTACCAAGTTCTCTTGATTTGAGAGGGGAAGCATTTTCGAGAACGACAGGGTAAATTTTCTCCTGCCTAAGCAGGGATTAGAGGAGGTACTCAGCCCGATTCAGTTGGCCATTCGTCAGAATATATTGCTGAATGTACTTCAACATCACTACACATTGTTTGCGTTACTACCATCGATGCCCTGCCACAATACAAACATCCATGCGCCACCAAGAATTCCGTATTGGAGCACCTTGCTTCTCTTCAATGACGGTGAAATCGGGAAACAAGCATCACGCAGCTGCCTCTTCCCCACACATCAGCATATGACTTCGGTAACAAATCCTTGAGGCTATGCTTAAGTAGGAATAGCCTCAAAGATTTGTTACAGTTAATGACGTTCAGTCTGCCGACATAAAACGATATCAACCATAGACTCAAGCGCTGACACGGTTAATATGCTGACAGTCGGTTTGATGGCATGCATAACGTAACGTCACAATAAAGCGTGAATTTCAAGTCCTCGAGGCTGCAGCTTTTTGCATCCAGCCTTTTCTCGGAGTTCACGCAGTCAGAAACATCTGCTAGCTTTTTTTGATAAATAAAGCCTCACCAATTTTAGGATAATTAGCAAAAATGGGTCTCCTTTTTGCACCTTTTCCTACCCTTCGTTCTGCTTCGCCTCTGCTAAGGGTAATACGGCATCACTACGGGTAAGCGCTGGCATTTGAAGCTAGCAATCCAGAGTCCTTGCAAATTGCCCCTCATCATGACGATGGATTCTTGTCCGAATCGAAATGCAATTTTTTTAACAAGCTTGTAAACTGCACACCTTTTTAGACTCCCTTGTCCAAAATGACGCCGGTCAGATTGAAGTTAAAACGGTTTGGAGGTTATCAGAATCGATATCGGCTTGGCAATCGTATTCTGAACGGAAGAAATCGGAAGTTGGGCCCAGCATGCGCGACAGTCCAGTAAAACAACATATTGACCAATACGCGTCAAGAAGTGAGCAGGACCATCAAACTTGTTGAATGATATGAAAAGATTCTTCATTCACATTCGAAAGTGAAGCGGAATAAGTTTAGTTAAAAATGGAAATTTCCACAAGCCTTACATTCACTGGAAATGAACCAGCGTCCACTACAGATTAATTAAAACGCAGTCAATGCGTTACATTTGGCAAACAATGATCAATTAAACAATTAACAACTTAGCGTCACATAATTTACAATTCGGAAGTTGGAATCGTATGACATCGCTCGTGTTTGAACGATTGTACAGATTGCTGTTTACTCTTGGACGTTTCAATAATTTACATTGACTGCCTTTCACATTCTTCCAAACCGGTGGTGTACTGAATTTTTCAAGATTAAAACAAACCCCCCTGCCCCCAATAATGCACTCATTTATCGTGCATTAATTGTCGGCAGATGATTAAGCATTCTACCCTGCCGCCGAAACACACTAATTTAAAGAAAAGCATTAAAAAACGCGTGTTTTTTTTCTTTTAAACAAATCATTGAGAGACGAGCTGATTGAGGATTTATGATTAATCCATTGACTGGTCATGTCTGTCCCCTGATTAACGCAGCCCACAAAATTACCAGCTCAAAGGGAAAGAAACGGTCTTATGCAGAGAGGTGTTTAATGTCTTACTCAAAGGTCACGCAACATGTTTAAATACGTTAGATTCTATGTGCTTTGAGCTACCTTGACCGCAAGTAGAGTGAATAACGCATTTCATGGCGATTTAGCCAATAGGATAGTGGCGGTTAACTTGAATGCAGCACATGGTGTGGATTGGGACATTGACTTCCCTGATGGATTGGAAGAGGGCTACTTCTGGCCACAGAAACGGAGATTGACCTCACAAGGCGAAACAGCCCCACGCAGCATCTCAGGTCACGCACCACCGACGCCTTTCTGACCAACAGCAAGGTCAACAGAACACCAATGCAGCTGTGTGTACAGTTAAGGGTAGCATCTGTCGAAATTCGTAAATGAAGTGGTTTTACTCCACTACCAAATCATATTATTTCCTGATTGGTTGGTTCTAGGAGGTAGGCAACTTGTCGGCGGCCAATTTAAGTACGTGGAGGTTCAAAATTTAAGGGTCAGCTGCGCCTTCTTCATAAACATCAGAACGGCACAGGCGTCTTCTTTTTATGTGACAACTGTCACAATAATTTACACGAAATCAAATGCAGAGAAAACGAGTGCATGCGTCCTCCATTAAGATCACATTACCATCACCTTACATTTCCGTTCATGGGTTTTTTAGCGGTTGCGATTTTCAACTAAAACAAAACCAATTTTGAATTTCAATTAAAGACCAGATTTTTGATTTTGAAGTTCTGCACAGCGGTTTCTGCTGTAATAAATATGTTTTTTTTTTTTGAAGAAAAAGCATCAACATATATTTAAACCATTAAAAATGGTCACATTAGAATAAAAACAATAAACTCAGGGTTCGATCGATTTCCTATAGGCGACCAATTCCGACTACAAGGTCAACTGTGGTACGTATCGGTCGCCTTGGTAACAAGGGTAGCAGCCAATAGACAGCAGAAGAGAAAGCAAGAACAAAAATTAGTAACAGAATTATCAAATTATGAAAAAATTAGGGTTGTGTGGAACCTCTGTACTCTTGAGAGCATACAAAATGTGCCATCAAAACTACGACATTCACGAAATCAATCAAGGAACACAAGAAATTTGACGGTGTCAACGCGTGGATTCGCCTTGGTGTAATGAATTTCGGCCCGTCTGTTGTAATGGGTGTCGAAATGTGATCATCTGGATAAATTTGCCCAGTTTTGCTTCACGTGATGTTATCTTTAATAGTACAGCACGCGTTGAACGCGGTCTCCGTTGTGGCCACAGGCAAGGTTGGTACAGGCCAGTGTTATGGAAGACATGTAAACGGCGACTTTCATATAATTGCAGTGAATCCGATTTATTTTGCGTCCAATAACTCAGTCGTCGCAGCCTCCAACACACGTCCCCCCTTTTCACGGCGTGCCCGTTAGTCACGTGAGGCCGACGGTTCACCAACCCCTCTGCATGTACTACCACCACCACCACCACCACCACCACCACCACCACCACCACCACCACCACCACCACCACCACCACCACCAC
>UXSR01000921.1:0-14382 GCA_900604375.1 Mesocestoides corti | reverse complement strand
TAGTAAAGTCCACCCTTCATGTCCCCTCGCCAGATTCACAGGAGAATCTTATTTAAGTTGATGTCCTGTTTCGGCGTCGACGTACTTGATTGCTGGGGGTATACCCTCGACCTTTTACGTTTGGGGTTCTTTAAACAATATTTCCTTTTCATCGCCCTTCACAGTACGCCACACGAAGTTAATTGACTGCTTGTTGCCAGCGTGCAAACCATGAAAGGCATGTGTTGATTCGTTGACTAAAGTTGTGTTCGGCCATCACACACGTGGAAGGGACCCAACTTCCAAGTTACTGAATTTGTCCGACTTGGTGGTAGTGGAAACGCTTGGAAATGGGTGTTTTCGTGACACCTAACTGAGCTGCCGTCGAACAGAGTTTGCAATTCCGTACCTTCAAAATATCGAGGCTGCGATTCGGGGCGCGGCTTATCACCAAGATCGAAATCACCGCTTTTGAAACCTTTGGAATAATAATCGATGTCGGCACCAAGATGACTACAAATTGATTCCTCCGTGCTACGAATTGAGCGTGTTTCAATCGTTGGAATTCGCATGAAATGCTGCTTATCATTTCCCTTGGGCAAACTCGAGTGTTTTGTAATGTAATGCATCTCACGTAGACTTGTCGTTTGGTGTGTCGGAAGCGTGCGTCCTATCCCTTCAAAACCTCAAACGACCGCTAAAATATTTCAATTTTATTTTTTTAATGGAAAAAAATGTGCACAAATTTAGTTGTTGTGGCAAATGCCAAGCTGAACACTCGGACATGTGTGTATTTTTTTTTGTTTGCGTCGGTTTTGCAGCGCGGCCATCGCCAGCGCAGTCGCCTGCTTCCCTCGTCGTCCAGCGCCCACCACTACCAGTACCACGTGCGTCCCACGGCGTCCGGAGCCGGCGGTCTGACGCGTCTGCCCGTCATCGTCCACAGTCGCCCACAGCCGCCACCCCTCGTCGCCCTGGTGCCTCTGGCCGATGAAACCGCCTCGAGTGGAACCACCACCACCACCCCCGTTGCCACCGTCTGCCGCTGGAGTCCGCGTGACAACATTGTTTGACGCGGCGCTAGTGCCCCACTCGCGTCTACATTCAACTGTCTCATTTGTAGTCTATCCTGATTTTTAATTCAACGTTTTTATCTCATCGTTTGCGCCAACAAATAAAATTGGAAGTGTTTTCCTACAGACATGGAGTTGTCTTGAATTCGTTTTTTCCCTCGGTGATTGCAGGCTGTCGAGCTCGCAGATACCTTACTATGTCAGCAGTGCTGATAACCGAGTTAATGCACACAGGGGTCGCAGGTTACACCTTCTCGCTGTCATCAGAAGCCTTACTTGCGCTTAGTGTTCAGTCGTGTTCCAGGAATGAGTTTGGTGACCGAAAACGGCTTGACCGTCCCATGCCTGCCCATCTACTGTGTCAGTTTAGTCCGATAATGTGCTGAACACCATGCCGTGGACCCCGTCGAGACACACCGCCCGCACCCTCGCACACCGTGTCCCCTTTCGACTCGTTTGACCGGCTGTTAACTATAGTGTTGTACGGTAGTGCTAAATTTGGCCGCTTCACGCGCCTTATCATCCAAATTCTATTGGTTGATAGTGTCCAATGTTTAAATTTCTCCTTTCGTATTCGCCAAACACACAGCACTGAGCCATCAAATTGAGTGATTGGTCTCCTTAATCTTCCCGGGTATCTGCACAGTTTAAACGGACCAATGGAAACCAACTTTCTCCTGCCGAGTTTCTGAAGCCACTGTCCCTAAATTAGCGCGCATCTAGGTAACGCACGGAGATTGTAAATCAAGGTGGATTGGCAGCCAAGAATCCCGCTTTTCCAGTTTTCACTAACAACTCGGAATTCCAGCACAGTCTTCACTGGTTGTCCGTATATTCCTTAGCAGCCCTCTAAGAAAAGCGATAACGATTCGTCTAACATTACATTTTGCAAACCAACACAGTTAACATTCATGAGCGGACGCGCTTTGCACGCGTGAGCAAACGCAAATCAATCGATTTTTTGTGGACAGACAGCCACCGCGCGCGTGAGTGCTTGCCCGACTGTGTCAATGACTCACCCTCTTTGTTATTGATTTTTTGTTAACAGTCGCCTGTTACGCACGCGTGTCGATACGCACACTGAAGTTAGTACTCGATTTTTACGCGACTCGACTGGCGTGACGCGAATAAACCGTCGTGTTTCCTTTCTACTCTGCCTTCTCTGTTCTCGGGTTGTGACCGGCTGTTATCTATAAGGTTATTGTGGTAGTGCTAATTTAGGCCCCTACACCTTCATTGGGTACTCTGTGCTGCATTGTAAAACATAATCGAGTCACGCATGTTAAAGGACGCATTACGCGTTCAGTTGATTCGTGGTGCAATGGCAACGCATCCTAATTACACGCCAACTGTATACATAGCATATTTCTACCACGTTTTTTCGACCAAAAGTGCATCAGTTCATGAGGATCCTTCCTTGAAGGCATATTTTCGGACTGCCAGTGTAAAATGGTAAAAAAGACAGCAATCAAAGTAGGCGTTTTGATTGGTCTTGTTTGATCCGAAGACGTCAATGTTCGGGAGACGGTTTGGGCAGCAGAGGTTGGCACAGGTCGTAAAAGATCTCTCTAGGACCTTCATACTCCTATCTTCTTTGAGAGCACATAACATTGGACTTCTTTTCAAAAAACCACATCTAGTGAATTAGCAACACAAGCCAAAAAAGTTGTGTAAAAACCTGCCCAAACATCAGCAGGGATGCCTTGGATCGGCATTGAAAGTTAATAGACAGTGCGATGGGAGGTTGATTTGTGAGTTTGGAAGGATCAGGATAGAGTCTCTATCTTCACAGAGAGATTATTCTTGCAAATTTTAATGCGGAAGATTGTCCAAACTGTGGCACGTGTTAATGCCCGGGCTTGTGATTAGTCAACTTCGGGACAATTACAGCTGCTATGGTTGCTTACTAATTTTGAACCCTTCCATAGCTGGGGTTGATGCTTGAAAATAGGTGTAATTTTGAAGATAGCAGCAAATTGAAGTAGCTTCATCTCGCGAGTTATGGCTTCGGAGGTAAAACATTCTACTAGTGTAATTAAATAGGCAGGTTTGTTTCAACCATTGCAGGCCGAGGTCACACTTGGTGTTATCGATTATGAGGTCATGTCATTCAAACACGCAACGAAACTGTCAGTTTTCAAATAAGGTGTTTCACAAAGCAATCTGTGCAGATGTGTTCAACCGCGGACTTGGCGTTTCAGCCGCACATCTGGAAGTTTGGAGTTAAGCCATTGAAGAGGTGAATATTGTGGTTGGGACGGTCAACACGAAAGCAAAAGTTGATACAGAACCGACAGCAGCAAAATATGGCCACAGGTACCAACAGCAGAACCGGGGTTTGGGTGCAGGCGTCCTCAAAAGTGTACTCCATTCACAAAAGACGGCATGGGTGTGAGGGATTCGACTCTGGCGACCACATGTGCCCAGAGAAGCCATCTGGTGGAAAATTGACCTCGAAGGAAGAAGATGCGAGCAGTCAGTCGTTGTCAGCGCCTAACAAACGCACTGAGGAAGGCCGGCGTTCATACAGGTCTTCAATCTATGTTAATTTCGTACCGTATTCTTTACATACATTTGAAAAGAGAGAGGTTTTTCTTACGAAGCAAGTTGGTTCTTTGCTACAGCGCTGTGTAAATATTGAACTGCCAGATTCGAATGCTCACGCATCCAGGAGCACAATTTTCATCTACTGGTCGTCCAGTAGAACCGAGCAACCACTCAAAGAAAGCGATGGCCAGTGCCGCGTCCCTGGAACAACGACCGGGTGCCCGAAGGGTGACGTATCAGAATTCACCAACGCAAGGGATACTCGGTTTTCGGCCAATTCAGTACTAGCTGCGCAACTGACCAAGATAAACACGACTACAACAAATCATCGCGACGCTACACTAGAAGCAGGCGAAGACAATAAGGCAGGAAATAATGCTGTCGACTTGAGAGATGAAATCGGCGGTTTCGGACAGGACTGGGCAAATTTGTCGACATCTGAGCGTAGATTATCGCCCAAGCTCGGCGTGGCGCCTGGCGACGCTGTTTTAACAATGCACAAAGAGGAGTTTGGTAGGGCATCTCTGGTGGAACGCCAGATTGCAGGGCACGGATTGGTAATTAAGCAGCTACCTATCTGTAACCTGATAGGTGAGGCAGGCGATTGCATTGAACAACGATATGAATACCCTCCACCAAGGGAGACAAGCCCGCAGTCTCCATTTTTGTACTTGACGCTACCGAATGTAGGAGGCGAAAGGCATTCATCCGTGGTCAGCCTAGGCAAACTGTTGGCGCTTTTCACAAGCCCTGGTGGCGTGTGTTCGTGGGGACCGAGGGTGAACCATCAACAACACTTGGCCAAACCCCAGGCTGGGGGATGCTTAACAACACAGGATTTCCTTGTCAATTTGGCCAAGCTTCAAAGGGCTTACGCCTGTACGGAGGAAAGCATCAGCCATAATGTTGACAAGGCCACACAAACGGAAGCCATGTTTAAAATGGCGCCAACACAAGAAGGGAACAGGTTAAACAAGCACTGTCAGACATCGCGTCAACACTGGCTCTCTGCAACATGCAACACGAAACCATTCAGAGGACAAGACCGGTCCGATGGGAAGCAGCATTCTGACTTGCCATGCCACCGATTTGTGCATGGACAGGCTTCCAAAAGTGACTTGACCGAGCTCTGGGAGACGGCCACTTGCAGTGACACGTCCCTTGAAGCGGATGCACACACGGCTGTGTCGGTTCGCATTCCCTGTACAGTGAAGAACTCCAGGGGGATATATAACAGCCTTCAGTGCTCTAAAAGTAAACTAACTAAAACACCACTCGGGTGCACGGTCAGAACAACGGCACCTCCATCAATGCGTCAAAAACAACTTCGGCGACAGCAGGGTGGTGGTCAAATAGACATCAAACACCCGCCTCTAAAGAATAGGATGCATTTAAACAACCAGGAAGGTCAAATTCGGCCACAATGTGGGACAGCTTTTCTACAAAACCAAATCAATTTTGGCCATCGCGTCAAATCCACCTCTAGACTCACCAAATTACCTGCAAGGGATAAAATCCAACAGCAAACATTTTCCTCCCTGCAAAAACATCGAGGAAATCTCCATGGCCACACGAATATACCGCCTCTGAGACAAATACCTTGGAGACACTTTTGAGGAATTCCAGAAATCGTCGTGTTTCAACATTTTACGGGTATTTTTAGGCACTCTTCATCTTTGACTTAACACTTTATGGTTCAGATAGACATTAGTGTTTTGTAAAATAATTAGACAAACAAAAAGCAAACTCATTGCTAGCGACGAGTTGGTCGGTTTTCCCTGAACATTTCTCATCACCCGGGGGTCTAACATTGCCTTGCTAGTGCTTAATTAGAACATAGCTTTACTTGATATACCCTGCATGCACCTGATTGATCAATCACCAAAGTCCCGAGCCCACTAACTGAACAGACTCACGGAAATACAAAAAAACGAACCACAAACCATTACAAAAGTGGAGGATGAAGAGTTTCAAAATGGAAATGATAATTAGAGTGCTGGATTAGACAGTAGCGGCCAGGTTTCTCTTGCTTGCCTCAGTCTGGTGGGAATGAAAGGAATTCGATTTACAAGGACCGGAGGGGTTACGATTGATTACTTTACATTTAGGTGCAAATACAAATACTACAGTAAGACTTCACGCCACAAAATGACTAACATTCTAGCTAATAATTATTTGCAGTCCAGATACTTTGCTTGACCACAATACTGCTCGGATCTTTCAGCGCAATCCAGAGTGTACCGATTGCAGAAACATTTTAAAAGGCTGCTTACTGCATGCGTAGCTCAGTTAACGGTACCAACCGTTGTCTCTGATCTGAATGGGACATTAATGTGCCTTTAACATTCACTAATTATGTAGACAGCGAGGTATCGACGGCGGAGGCAATATAGAAAATATTCATTATTTGAAAAAGGCGAAAAATTACGATCTAACGATGCCGACTTAGCACAACAACTGCAACAAAAAACTTGGTCATTTCTGGTAGCCCTAATGTCTTTTGTTCGCAGCTCAGCGGTAATGTTTCCACGTACTTCAAGAATATTTACCACCGAGCTGGCAGCAGAACATGCCATCAGACGAAGTACCGCCATGTTATGCAGCGTCTGCCCACGTGGCGAATTTCCGAGCCAGAACATTGCCATGCGTCGCGCTACTTCCTGTTCCGTTTAAGTTCAAACAGGACTCACAAATACCGACCACCGGGACGACTTTACTCTAACTTTATGGCCCACCAGCCAGCACAGCTGTGCTCTCAAATTGACGGGTCCACTGTGGCCATTCTGGAGACCCCAATCACGAAATCAATCAGAGGCCACACCAAGCATCTCACGATTACCTCATGAATCTGCTTGACTTGAGAGCACACTCCAACGCCACGCCAATTGTCCAAGTGTCCTCAGCCCTAAACACCTTGCAGCCGTGTCTGCCCACAGCGATGTCCGTCAATGTCTCTTAGGGCCACTGCAAACCACCACCACCGCCTTACCTACATCACTCCCCACCAAGCAACACTCCCACCACAACTGCAACCATCAAGCCACCGACACTTACACACCCCTGCCCCACCCCCACCCCCGACGCCACATCGCCAGGCTCTAACCAACTCACTCACGCACACACACACACACGCCGCCCAACACCAACATCCTGCCGCCTGCACGCCACCCCCTCGCTTCTTTCCATTTCTCATGACTGCGCACCACCACAAACCACAAATGAAGGTGAATCATGAGTCCGCGACACAATTCCTTTCACGTGGGGGCGAGAACTGATGTCACCAATACAACCAACGCTTTTGATGCCAAGCGCGACTGAGTCCTGGCAACTTTCAACACCAGGTTGCACTCTGTTTCCGGTAATCATCACTTTCCTGAGCCTTAATTCAAAATACCACCACCTCCAAATCGAACACATCGTCATGGAAATCAGGAGTTACAACACTCTATTCACATTACATACACAGCTAGAAAATGTCAGCAGTCAAGTTAATGTACACATCATTTGCCGCGTTCTAATTAGCTCTGTTTTCCCCATTGGGTTCGTTACTTTCACTTCCTTCGCTAGCACCAGTGCCCTCTTCCTCTTCTTCCTCAGTCTCCTCACAACTTACCACCGACAGCTCTTCGTCGGGTTGTCCGTCGTTTGGTGAGGGATCAAAGTAAGTCAGAGACACATCGTAGGCATACAACTGTTGATGGTTGGCGTCGCGACCACTACCTCCGCCGGGCGCAGGAAGGGGCTTCGCCTTGGCGTTCAAGTAGCGAACAAAACTCGCGCAGTCCGAATCACAGTAGACGAGAGTCAGTGAGTTGTCGTTCGGAGTGATCCGCAGAAGCTGAAGGGTTTAAACATCACGCGTGCTTCTTTTTCACCATTTTACTAGCACATCAAGCAACATCAAGGCCACCTAACCCACCTCTTCATTATCTGTGAGGGATACGTAAACTATCTGACCGTTCCACGACGGTTGCCAACAGGCTTTGTCGCCACCGCCACCGCTAGAACTCGTAGGGCCACAGCCTGAGTGGCTTCCATAGCCGGAGATGTGATAGAAGAGGTCTAGACGCCAGGCGACATCGTCGCCAACAGTGGAAGGAACGGGAACGACTCCGGAATTGGCATCGGCCAACAGGGTGTACATGCCACTGGACCAGCGATGGAACAAGGCGGATGTTAGCTCCGCGGGTTCCCCTAGCCCATCGGTGTCGTCTAGGCGAGCGCGCTTCGTCTTGATGCTGGCAGACGCCTCGGCACCGTCTAACTGAAAATGCAAAATGCCGTGAGAACCGATATTGCCTCAAAATTTGATTTGCTTATCATCAACGCCCAAACCAATTGCCAATGTCCAGCAACACGGTAAACGCGAGCCCCATCGGCTATCAAGGATCCTACAAGACGATGACAAACTAACCTCGTCCTGGTCTTTATCCTCACTCCGAGTCAAACTAGCTAGCGGGTGAAGCAAAACGCCAGTCATTTGTGAGAGAATAACCAGCATCGCCTCGGACTGCCAGAGACGGCGCACCTGGCGACACTCTTCGGGTAGCGTCGCGTCTTCAACCTTGTGCGACAGTACACTGGTATTTCTGCAACAGAAACACGAAATGTGGAACAAGACACACAGCCCCAACGTAGGAGTCCACGCGATTGCAGAGCGGCTGGCATTAGGAACTAGCCATGAACTGCATTCCCAAACCATCGAGGAGTGTGGAGAGGTGAATATGATGGTTTCTTGGAACATATTTAGAAGCCGGGGATACAAGTAATTGCCCTCATGAGATTACGCTAGATGCGTCGCACATCAACTGAAATTAACGCTATAAAAAATCTTGAGGGTTCCCCGATTAACTACAGAGAAACACTTGAGATGAAGGTTATTTCTACTGGCACACATCAAGCACAATATGCGGGCATAATTGAGCTTCGACCTTTGACTCCATAACGGTTTAAGTGACTCCATGACAGTGATTAGCAATGTGCTTTGATAAATGGCAGCGGAAAATGAGGCCCAGTGCGTGTGTGTGTGTGTGGAGTCTGTGTCATCCACAGTTGATTACAGCGTCTAAAGCAACTGATGTCGCTTCCAATCTACTTTCTTGAAATAACAAATCCAGTAACACGAACAGAATGCAATTCATCCTGCAAAATAGCAACTTCCCATCAGTGTCCGGTGAAGCGTGACGCGGTTAGTCCAGCTTCCAACCCGTTTAATGTAGCGCACAGGCTGAATATGGCAACCAATGAGGAACCACAGGTGGTACGTGCGCACTCCGCATTCACCAACAAAAAGTATAAAATACGCTGGAATAAAGCCACGAACGCAGGTTCCGATAAGGCAGTGGATGCATCCAAGGTCTGTCATTTGGAATTAAAAACTGAGTATTATAACAATGATTCAAAGTACTCTTTACTAAAAAAGGGAATTTTTAAGATTTAGGACCTATTGGATAAGAAAGGGGTGGGTTCTAGAATAAGGCCTCTTAAATGTGGACAACGGACACCGCAGTTTTCAAATTCCGATTGCCATAGGGCCACATTACCCAATATACGCTAAGTTTGATTAGGGTTCAATAAAGTTCTCAAATCGTTACAATTGGAAGCATTTAAACTGTACCAAACCAGTTGTGCAAAGACAAACCGTAGGAGAGCCACATAAAGATCAGAAGCCCAGGCTGGTCGAGAATTAGTCATCTGAAGGACTCTAGTACCACCATTAAACCCACCAGTTATGAATTAAACAACGACAACAACACGAACCTCAGATTCATTGGACCCTCCTGCGTCCAGAGTTGGTTTTCAATGCAATCCAACGCCTTGCACAGCTTCTCCCACTCACGCTCCTGAAATGCGATTTTTTGATTCGTTTCACAATAATATCCCTTGTTCGTTCATCATCTATTGTGATTTACGACCTTGCTACTCATCCGCCCCGTGAACAAGCCTTTAAGCAACTGGTCAACGATTACGTTGACATGGATTCAATGGTTTTATGTAGCTTTGAAACGACCTTTTCAATCTACCACTAAACTCATTTTGACTACAAGCCACGCATTACGACATTTATGGCCTGGGAACTTACGACAAAGAATTGGGGCAAACGAATCTCTGATGTAGATCTAAAACGGCGAAGAATAGCTTTCTGCTGCTCCATATCGATGTAAACGGGATTAATCCACTTGTAGACTAGTCCTTCCTACAATAAAAAAACCCGCCTAAATCAGCTTGTCCGCAATATTCAACACATCGCACCAAATGCATGAAGTTGGGTATGCACGAGGGATGATATAGCAAATTCACCGTAGCCACAAACACTGAACTACAACTCACTTCGATAAAGCACGGAGGAATACGCGGCACGCGGAGAGGATCACGGGAGCAATGAACCCTGGGAAGAGGATCACTCATGTACCACCCATGGATCGACAACCGATCTCTCCTTCCAATCACCTCCGCAACCTACCAGAGAGAATTTAAATTGAAAATCATTGACCTGTTAAACAAGATGCTTACCATAAACTGCAAAGCCAGCCGCAAATACCCTGTCGTGAATCGTGTTTATTCAACCCCTTAATCCGGTCGCTCCACCTCCTACACAGGGTGCTCCATGTCGCAGCATTTCGCCAGCCGCGCGGATCCCCAACTCTCCCTTCATTGGCATGGATATTTATTTTGGAGTATCCCCACACCTAGGTCTCGATGCTGGCGCATGTATGACTCATGCACCCGAGGTATGAATACACCCCACACTCGACACAACGACACCAACGTGGTTGAGCTCTGAAGTAAACGGTTGTGTCCACGTCCGCACCCGTCTTTTTCTTGACCGTGGGTATCAGGGAAAAGTAGTCGGGTCAGGGTTACTTCCGTGGCCCCGCCATGATTCAAGACCACATGCTGGGGCCCACAAGAACCTCGTATAAGAGAAACCCTAGTGCCGTTAACGTTGCTTTAGTGGAAATACAGACGCTGAATGCAATTAAATTTGGTCTTGTGAGTAATTTAATCCTTCCAATACTGTTAATGGCATTTTAAAGTCAAAATGTCCGCCACTTAACAAAAGAACTCTATGTAAGGATTAACATGGGATTCCAGATCGCTAAAATTTCTGCTTAGCATACACTGACGGATGCTGAGACAGTAACCATTAACCAGGTCTGTGGTCTGGTCAGTCAAGAAGGAAATCAATTCAACTAACCTGGTGAAAAGACCTCGCACAAACCTCGAAGAAGGCGAGGCAGTTACGGGCGGGAGGGATGGAACGAACCACTCGCCAAGGGTGATAAGCCTCGCATTCCCCAGGCACTGCTGTGCAGTCAGGTGTGGGACCACTTTCAAAAAGATCGAGAGAGCCACCGTCAACACTGGAATCCCACTCCTCAGGAACCAAATAAATAATGAAGGCGATTCGTCGGCGCTCCAATTCGTCATCGTGGCATAGGAGATAGTCTGCAAACGAAACAAGGAAATGTAAATAACACTTTGAGTTATTTTGCACTTTTGTCCACCATTAGAAAATATAAAATTTCCTTGTCTGAAGTCAGTACTTTTTGGAAATTGCGCTTCAGCTAAAAAGTGCCATTACAAGGCTCCAAAACGTAGGCATTGAAGCTGTTTAATTAAAGACAACGTTGGCCTGACAGACGCACATACGACGGGAAGTGTCAAACTTCAACTTCTGTCTCGAAGTTAAATACACATGCAGTGGATTGACGGTCATGTTTTATATTAAAAAATCTTACCATGTGGCTCATAAAGAGAAACAGTGGAATTCACCTCCCCTTCATCCAGGTCTATTCCAGTGATGTCCTTCATCCACTTTAACATATCGGTTGCGAAAAACTGCCTAAAATACAGTCAAAACACGAGGCTCGATTTGTGTCAGAAGCCTCAAAACCGATGGAAATGCAAACCATAGGGCTTCTGCATGCGTACAAACAAGACTCACCTAAGGTTAGACAAAAGATTGAACCTTTTGGCTAGTTCCCCATTCTTGTTAAGAGTTTTTAAGTCATCACTTTGATTAAAAGAAAAAAGATCGTTTTGCCTCCTGTTGAAGGGAAATTTTCGAGCCTCGACTTCCAGGTCATCAAGCACGGTAGTTTCTAGAAAATTCGGTAGCACAGCGCACGTAAACGGCGAGTGAATTATTTTTAATTCGCCTAAAAGGAGACAAAATAGCTCTTGCAAGGCATGCGCGAGACGACGTAACACCAAAATCGACTTAGTCTAATACCATCGTCGTCAATAGTTTTTTCTGGTGAACTAAATGCTTCCAAAAATAACTTTTGGAAGTCAGTAGTACAATACTTCGGGTTAATCGAGAACGGAGGCGGCATTGTGTTGTGAGTCTGAGCCAAAGATATTAAAAATCACGCTAGTGCAATTAAGTAGCGTGTTTGACGTCGGATTAAAGCGCAGACACATTGGACCACGCTGGCATCAGCCAATCCTGTGTCGCTCTTCGTTCTAATGGCATGCGAGGAAGATAAGCAGCCAACCAGAGAAGGACACTACTGAGGTGTAGTATGTAATCAGTGGCGTGGCCAGCGTGGCGGACTCGGATGGAAGGCGCCTGACGCGTGGCTCTGGCTTCTGATTGGTCAATGAAGCCTGTTCTGTTGTACCCGTCTTTTTCCTATTAGGACTCTGGTATTTTACACGTGGTTTGGTATGGTGACGGACCAGGGCGCAGACATATTAGACCACAATGGCTTCAGCCAATCCTGTATCTCTCTGCGTTCTAAAGGCATGAGAGGAAGATAAGCAGCCAACCAGAGAAGAACACGAATGAGGTGCAGTATTAATGAGTGGCGTGGCCAGTGTCGTGGACTCGGATGGAAGGCGCCTGACTCGTGTCTCTGGCTTGTGATTGGTTAATAAAGCCTGTTCTGTTGCACCAATCTTTTTCCTATCAGGGCTCAGGTATTCTACAGCAGCGTCGGATAAAGGCGCAGACATATTGGCCAACGCTATCTTCAGCCAATCCTGTGTCTCTCTGCGTTCTAATTGCATGCGAGGAAGATTAGCAGCCTACCAGAGAAGGAAATGAATGATATGCGGTATATAAGGAGCGGCGTGGCCAGATTGGTGGACTAAAATAAACGGCGCCTGACTTGTGGTCGTGGCTTTTGATTGGTCAATAATTCCTGTTCTGTTGCATCAGTATTCTTCATACTAGGGCTAGGGCACTCTACAATGGCTGCAGCGGATGCGTTCAAATAACGCAAATCGAACCCCAGCTCTTTTCCTTCTATGGACAACAGAGTCAAAAGACCCTTAAATGCCAACTGAAATTTTCATGGTGGGTCATCCGATGTCCCATACACGGGATCCATAGACATTACTCGGGATTAGGAAGAGGCATTGGAGGGTTCGGACTTGTGGAATTTTAAGGAAAACTGCTTTGATACAACGTTTTTCATCATGAAGTGGCCATAGTAATCTTCATTAGTAGCTTAGAGAGCATCTGATATTGGCCGACAGAAGTTCGCCTGGATGGAACACGCTTTTAACGCCTGGATGGAACGCCCAGATGTACAGCCGCTGGCAGATGGTTCGGTTATAGCATGTCTATTAACTGTACTAGGTGCGCCAGGTTACCTTCGTTCCAGAAATCGGAAGCGTTTCGATACCAAGAATCTAACCCTATTTTTTCGCCTCTTCTGCTATGAGCGATGAAGCATATGGCTTAAAAGACAATCGCAGATCATTTACTTTCTTTAGACCCGGCAAAACCAGTTGAAATTCGCAGAAGCAGCCTAAAGAATGTTTCAAAATTCTGGATCGACGGTTCTCATGATAGGGCTGACACGATTAATGAGCAAGATTAACATGATACATGAAGCTTATAAAGTATTAATTGCTTCGACATCAAACAGCAAAACTCCTAATTATCAATACACTATTATAAATATTCGTCAAGACCATATTTTTCTTGCCATCTATTACATTCCAAATAATCAAACGAAGAGAAAAATTCGGCTACCTACACCTCTGGCTTTGCCTAAGTAAATCTCTTTTAGGTTGCATACCACTGAATGTTTTGATTTTCAAATCTATGCAAGATCAAGTTGGATGCACAGATTTCGATGGCAACTTAAGCAGTAGTGTACTTATGTTTATTTTTATTACTTGCTTATTATGAATGAAACTTTGAGGTTTTGCCTAATTTTTCATCGCGTTTAATAAACTGTTATCCTCTTCCGTATATTTTTCGTCGCCTCTTTGTCCAGTCTTTTTTTAAGTACAAACCATATTCTACTTTGAACCATCTACCGTCTGCCCGACAACAAAAAGGCATCAGTATTTACTGTCGACCCTCCATTATTATTTATTACGTAATGCAATTACAAAAGTTTTTGGAGATAGGCCAGATTTCGGTCTTATTTATGCCAAACTGGATAAGTAAGTTTGTCTAATCTACATTTACCTTTTACGTTGAATAAAGAGATTATTAATACTCTTCTTATCGTTCGTTGCATTAGCTGCCGCCAGTGCGAATCCCTGAGCCCTAGTGTGAAGAAGATACGCACAACAGGTCAGGCTTTTTTGACAAACGCTAAGCCCGATTCTTTAATTATGCACCGCCACTCCGAGTCCACTATATTGGCTGGTTATTACATTCACCCTGATCTTTATTTGGTTGGAGATCTTTAAAGCAGGTCATTCAAAGGCTCAGCAACGGAGGGTTAACTGAACCTGTCCTGATTTATAGTGTCTGTGGCTTGGTGCAGCATAACAATTGGGTGAACCAGTATGGCTGCGGCCTTAGTGTCTTTAA
>UXSR01000920.1:0-14398 GCA_900604375.1 Mesocestoides corti | reverse complement strand
TATATATATATAATAAAATACTTGCCTAGGCTTTATTTAAGGTAGCCGAAACATATTAGGAAGGTCATGCTTTTTCCCTTAAAAACTGCAAAAAAATCAACCCAACCATTCCGAAATTTCAACTTCCTTTTGGTAGTTTCTGGCTTTTGGCAATATGTCATTTTAAGTCGACAAAGTCCTCATCCTAGTGCTTACTTTGATCTCCTTTCCATATTGAAGTTAATGCATTAGTAGATTTGAATACTGAAGGAAGTTGTAATAGCACAGTATCTAATTACCGGCCTCAAACAATATCCCAAAGTTAAAAGTGATTGAGAATCTACCTAGAAGTAGTACCTATGGCGTCATTGAGACGGGCATCGAGCCGTCAAACTCTTAACAAAACCCTTCCCGTCTCATTCATGGACAGTTCAGTAAGTCTATTTACGCCTTTGTGTTCGCCAGAAACAAAGGTCAGGACGTCAAAATGTGCAAAATACCATTGTGATTTGTTGTGTACACGTTTATGATACCATTGGAGTTATAACACGGAAATATTTCCTGTTAACTTTCATCAATGGCTTAAATTGTTTGAGAACAAGGAAACTCTCGGGTGCAATATTGCACCGCTGACGTCTAATACCAAGCATTTGCACATACAATAACTGCTAATAGAATGCAAATTTTAAATAGAAAAGTCTGAAGTTCCTTTAATTTCCATCAAATCTAGAAAACAATTTGCCAGGTTGCTTTCCATCGCATCATTTAAGTTTGTAATTTGCGCTTTTAGCCTTGGGGGCATTCTGAAATCAAACTGCACTTAGTCTTCGAAAAGGAGCAGAATCAGCTTATGTTCAATGGGCTCACTGTTCTTCTCATTTGTTTTAACAGAGTAACGCTTATTACTTTTCATAGATGGCCCTAAATTTAAGAGTCCCGATCCGCTGATCTACGCAGGTGCCGTGGGAGAACCGCTGCGAATGCATTGTTCGGCTGATGGGAATCCATCGCCAGAAATAGAGTGGCGGTTAGCTGGAACCAACGGGCCAAGCGCCGTACTTATGAGGAATGAATATTTTATTCGTGACAAAATTCACCAAAATGACTTCGGGATTTACATCTGTACAGCCAAGTCAGCCGGATACCCTTCAGTGTCAAAGAAGATTATTTTGGCTAAAAAGTGTACGTTAGTAAAATAATGATCTAGTTCATTTGACTTCATGCCCGATGTGGAAGGCCTTGTTAGTGTTTATTGCAGTTCCGAATTTGTAAAAGGTTCTACTTTATTAGCCAAATTGTGGTAATTTACAGAACGGCTTGAATTATTTTTTACTTGAAGTGAATACCTTTGATTATGGTCAATGCGGTCATTTCCTAATGGATATTTTATGGTAGGGGTTCAAACGAAAGTTGTTCAAAATAAATGTACCCACACCCTAGCTGTTTGAAGTTTTAGACATAGTAGGCACCTCGTATTATACACACTTGGCTCAGTTGCATGTGTCTGTGGCTAATAGCCAGCATTTCACGCACGAAAGAATTAAAGCATCTGATGTCACTTCTGGTGACGTGTACAAATTGATAATTCTTGGAGTCAGTTAATGGCGCAGATTTTGCACGCGTTATACATGGCCTAAATGTTCAATATTTTGGTGATTTTTGTGAAAAGGTAAATGCAATTCCAGTTAGTTAAAAATAGGCCATATTCAATTGCGTGGTTTTATTATGACTAAATCCATTTATGCACAAATCGGCTCAATGGTATTTTACGCTTCGAACATACGGGAATTTCTAAGCGCATTCTTAGACTCTATAAATCATTCTTCAGCTTCTATGTGCGGTAAAAGTGGATCTTGAAAGCAAATGCAGTGATATTATTGAGGGATACATTTTAATAAGGCATGTATACGAAAACTAGTGGGACAAACAACCTTCTCATCATTAATTTAAAAAAACGTTGGGGTCACTCCATCGACAACCGACCAAAATGTTCAATATTGGTAGGACGAGCCATGACGTAATAAAAATAACTTGCTACATCGCTTCCGGCGTTTGCTTTGCAGTTAAATAAAATAAGATTACTTTCAAATTGTAAATTCAAGTGGACATTAACGAGATGACCTCTACAGAACTCCGATATAATTATTTTAGATCAATCTTTTAGCAAAATGGCAACTACCTCTGGAATTTTTACTCAAAATGTTTTAAAAAAGAAGATTATGTAAAGCCGATTGTATTCCATTTGACAAGGGTACCTACCTGAAGGGGACGCACACTACCGTTAGTATGGATGAAACTGGAAAGTATCTTTTGTCGGTCAGAATTTATTTGTCACACTCTACAAATGCATGAGAATGAGAAATAGACTGAATTAACGCTAAGTGCAGTTGTCTATGAATTTCAAAGAGCATTCAAAAGGTCTTTTAATGCGGCGACTAAATTTCGACTTTGGTGTTGTTATATAAGGCAGTCGTTCCATCTGTGTAGGTTGGTGCTCATTGAAAAGGGAGTATAGGCACCCAATATTTGGGTTTGATTGCCGGTAACAATTGGCTTCTGCTAAAGCTGGATACTTAATGTTGAAAGAGATAAAGCAAACAAAAATAACAGGATATGCGATTAGTGGGGTGACTAAAATTCATTTCCCTTTAAGACTTCACACAGGTCTTGGTATGAAAACTACACTGAAAATATTAAATCACCCATCAAATCCATTTGCAGACATTGAGCAACAGTTTACGGAGAGCACATCATAAGAAAAGTGATTTCCAAAATGGCTTCTGAAATATCTTCTAAATAAATGCATCTATTAAGGATGTAATACGTAATTTTCTAGAAAATGTAGTTCGGCTCAGTGCTTCGTGTTGGTGCTTCGTCTTTCTGTGGGCTGTCGCTTGTACAAATTTAACAGTTTGAGGCGTACAGTTCTCGCGAACCCTTGATGTCAATGGGAACATTTCAAGTTATACACCGAAGTACATTTAAGCGTGAAATGACTTCACCAAATAGCTGTGTAGAACTCTGTTATCGACAAGTAGCTAAAAAAACAGTTTCAGGTGGTATTTATGACATTTGTTTACTAGCAGTAATAGCTACAGGCCTTGTAAGAGCTAAATCAATTTTCAAAGAATGATTGGAACATATAACCCCCTATGCGTCTTGTACGTAGACGGCAAACGAAAACCTACCGTTTATTCAATATAGGGCGCAGTCGTGTTCGCTCAATGAACTGTGATCTAATTTTCTAATTAGCACTAGTACATAAACGAGATTATCCTTTGCTTAGGCGATTTACTTTACTTTGGTGGCAACTATATATTACCTTAAGCACTAATCTCTACTTGGAGCAATAACAAGTAATATAGTGTAAGGACTCGTCTTCGAGTTCAATGTCTTGTTAATGCTAGGACCAAATAGATCGTAGCAAAAGTTCTAACACCGAGACTCAAAAACTTCCGTAGACAGTCATAAATGTTGCATCTCGTGGACAAACATGATGTTTCCTTCTACAATAAGTAACTAACATTTGCACAGGTCACAGTAAAAATGACACCATCCCATTTAATCTGGACCTAAATTGCATGCCCTTTCAGCCGCTCCGAAGATAAAGCCAACGGAACCGGTGTACGCCGCTATTGGCTCGCCTGCCAGACTTCCCTGCACAATAAATGCTATTCCTCTTCCACCCCCAGAGGGGTTGCATTGGTTCAGACGCGAAATCATCCTTCGGCCGTCATCACAGTAAGCGACAATTCCTACATTCTACTACTTGAGATCATGTAAGAGACAGGAACCAGTCAGGAGGTTTTGGAGTAATATCTGGTAAAAATGCATGTCACCTATACAACCCAAATTCCAATGCCATAAGTTAATGTTCCTAAACGGACCCAATTTTAACCATTCGCTTCGGGCCGCAATTGGCGTGAACTCTCCAGCTGTACCCTGAGGGGAACCTCAGACAAACAAAATGATACTATTGGTCAAAGGATAATTTGGTTAACCATTTGCGTAGTTCGTTTCGAAACTTCTAACTGTACACCTACTAAATGTTTGGAAAAAATCCCTACAAATAGGTACTTGCTGGTGCTGCTTAAATGAACCAAGTATAATCTTAGAGCAAGTTTGGTTTTTCAAAAAAAACAGTCTGGCGCATAAATGTACCTAGGTCACTAACACTTGAATTGACACTAGCGTAGTCGCTCGGGAGCTTATACAAGTGTGTGGTAATTAAGATTTTTGAACGGCATAACAATTTCTAGTGACTCAGCACTGCCTTACAACCCTCTAGTTAACAGACTGTAACAACCCGAGAATGGAGTGAACAGAGGCGACATGGGATACGACCGTTTATTAGTGTCAGGCCAGCCAAGTGTGTATCTTAGTGTGTGGATGAGCGAGCGGATACAAGACCTTTTATTTCAGTAACCAATGAAAATGGGATGAGTCATCGACGCCGTCATATCAATGAACGGGGTCCATTTAGGCACAATCGCCGCTAACCCGGTATAAATTTGCCCATAAAACATTTACAGTAACATCTTCACTGAAAGAACAAATATTTAGCTATTTGCTACCTATCAAACATCTGGTCGGAAAAGGGCCTTGTCAAAAACTTCGGTCATTACTGTCTGAACTCTTAAAAAGTGACAATAAATCTATGAATCTTATCACAATGGGAAAGGTATGACTGTTTATCATGTCAATGAAAGTCGACTACAAAACTGAGAAGCCCGACTTAATTTTCGTTTTTAGAAAATTTTCACAGTCTGCATTGTTATACTTGAACAAAAGACCTTTAGGTGGTCTAAAGATTATGGGTACCTTGTAATTTCAAGAAAGCAACTTCCGATTTGTACCGTGTGACAAAAGTAAAAAATTATGCAGTTCCTTTGGTTTTCGACTTGATAAATCCTGATTAATCATATTCAATAGTATCCGTGCTCACTGGTCTCCATCCGGGTTTGTATTAAGCTTTCGGGCTCACTCTTGTTCAAAACAAAAACATTCGCGACACCTTGGAATGCTGACTTTGACACACAAAATAAACACGTGGATTACTTTATCTTTGAGGATTTTAAGGTGAATATCTTAGATCAACTTCATGCAGAGGTCTACATACTTGATTCTTTAAAGACAGAATGGAAAATCCAGTGCTGAAATTGGTTCAGAACATTCCATTTAGTTGGTTTTCGCTGCTACAAAATGATGCAGATCATCCTTGAACACTAAACAGTAATGTTAACGGCACTTTGATGGCTTCACGTGTCACGACATGAACTCAATGATTCAAAGCGGTAATGTCCAAGATAAACGTTGACTGTTGTAATATTGTTAATTTTTTAGCCGAAAATTCTCAACTCAAGAGTTCTTAGGCGGAATTATCTATGTTATGTCATTCTCGCATGTTATGTCGACGGACTTTGGATTCTACAACTGTTCTGCTGTAAACGCCTACGGCAGCGATTGGCAAACTATAGAACTTCGAAGGGATGGTAAGCTAATATATTTTCTTGTTCATCCCATCCTTAAAGATGAGCTATCGATAGCTTCTCTCAGCGGAATTATAGCGGCTCTGGTTGCAGCAGTCTTTTTTGCTCTTCTGCTCTTCTTCTACTGTCGAAGGCGCCAATATCCAAAACCAAGTTTAAAAGGTAAATTGTTCATGCACCTTATGCATTTATTTACTGTGCACATTCATGTGTCCGCTTTAAATTCATGTGATGTTATACCACGTTGCCGCCCTGCTATTTTTCCAACCGTGGCACTCAATAACGAAAAAGAGACATGCACCAATAGGTACAGCTGTTTAGCCAAGAGAAATGCGGTCACAGAGGTGCGTGTGAGTGTCTATTAGGGGCTTGTGAATGAAGGGTCAGTGACGAATTCCGGTCAGCTTGCGGTAGGCCCGTGCAAGCAAGCCTCTGTGGTAAAGAGAGCATTCGCCAACTAACAATTTGCAGTTAATCTTAATCTGCTGGTAAGAGCTTTGGAGAGCTGTAAAAGGTTCCAACGAAGGGAAAGATCTTTGAAAATGCCTCGCTTGATTCATTTCTCCAGGTTTCGGACAAGTCGAACTACTATTTAATTTTATCTTTCGAAGTTTCGATGCCCAGTGCTCATCAATACGAAGGTATTTATAAACACTGAAGAATATGGAACCTTGCGTAATTTCCACCGTCCAACGAATGAGTTATTCCCGTGTCAAAATAATCCCAATGCTGTCTCAGGCTCAAAATAAAACTACAGGACACTTGAAACAAAGTTACTGTGGAAGAGGTGTAAAGATATTTTTAAGTCATTCATTGGCATGTACAGGAGTTATAAAACGACAGAAATACATTTGAAGTTCATTTTTGTACGAAGTCATATGTACATATGGGAAAGGGTTCCCAATTGGCAGTCCAATCCACCAAATCACATTTAATAGCAGTTGCTGACAAAGGTTTATTGGAGCCAGAGTTGAAATTAACTTGCTTTACAAAATGCACCCAGTATAAGTTCAATTCAATGAGAAATAAGTCGAAACGCTCAAACCAGTTTTATTTTAAGCATTTACAGATTGAATTTTTTAAAGACAGCATGACATATACTGGGTCGAACAGCCGCCAAGTTGGCTTCCGCTGTAAATACAAGTTCGCGAAAGCAGTTTTTATTCGCGATCTCTACATCGGAAAGCGCAATGCTAAATCCATACGGAAAGTAGGCAGTGCTCGTTATAAGGCGCTGTTGGTGGATTTGGTTTCAGCAACATGAAGTGCATCGCTTCTTGTAAATTCATCAGAGTCACTAATATGCCATTTCTACCTTTTGATTTTGTTTGAATTGTCGTTGCTAACGGAGACTTACCGATTAGTATATTTTCAAAGAAGATGCACTTGTTATAAGGTAAATAGGCCTTGAATCCTTAAAATGTAAGTTCAGCGATAATGGTTTTCCATCCATATTCACAAAGATGACTGGTAAGTGACCCAGGTTCCTTGAGCGCATAAAAAAATATCACTGATCGCCGATCACAGGAACTTTATTGTTTAAAGTGACCGAATCATCCAGGCAGTTTGCCTTTAGGGCATTAATTTACATCTGTGTGAAATTACAAAAAATGCCCGTTTCACCGTGTAACTTGTTAAGTAGACTACTCCAACTTTGATGTGAAAGTGCCTTTGCACACCTACCAGTAAAATTCCATCTCCATGAAAACGTCAGCTGTCCTTAATTAATCAAACGGTGCCTAAGGAATGATTGTTTTTGGTTTTAGGAAAGACATTGTCAAAGGTCACAGGTCGACAAAATTCGGAGTTTCTGAATAATTCATACGGATACACACGAACGAACAAACTGCCCCAAATGCTGGGCGCGGACTCTAAGGACGACACATTTTACGTATGCTTTCCTAAGTTAATAAAATAAAAAAATTCTTTCCATATGTTGGGTAGCTAAGCAAAATTATGCAATAGAATTTCATCTGGTGATTTAGTAGAGAGTTGTCTTTTGGTAGATACACAAAAGCCATGGTCAAATTTAAAGTCCACCATCTCTAAGGTAGCAACACATCATGAACATTTGCATGACCATGATGTCTGGGGCTGATTTCAAAACGAATTATTTGGGGTCATCGCAACTACGAATCTTAACATTGGTATCTACCGTTTAATTAAAACCAGGAAGGTAGTTAAATGGCCTCATTTGTAATGAACCACTAAATGACTTTTAACATAATATGTGATCTCCAATTTGGCTAATTTTAGTTTGCTGTCCCTTTTCAAATCAGAACTTTCAAGTTTGTCTTAGAATTTCAAATATGCAGCTTGAAAATGTTAAATTATTCATTGGTCTTAACATTCTTTTCACTGCTCGGTTCTGACAGTACACTCAAACACCAGAAATTAATGCTTTAATTAAGTATGTAAGAACTGGTTTACACTTGGCACTTAATTAACTAATTAGCTAAACTTAGACGGCTAGAGAATGTGCCAATCATTGGCAGGAAATGTTCATAACCTAACTCTGGTGATTTACAATAAGAGCCTGAAAATTTCAACACCTAATACATTCTTTACAAAACCATAGTCCTCATTTACTATCGAGTGGAATATTTTTGACATTGTTCTGTAACCAAAAACATGCCCAGAAAACCACTCTACGAACTCCTTTCCCAGGCACGACCTCGCGCACGGAGGTGCCGTTGTCTCTGCCGGAGACCAAATGACTTGTCAGTATGCGCCACTTGTGTGTGTGTCGTGGGTGACCTTGACCTGAAGTACCAACAGGGACCAACACAAATGGCGGTCAGTGGGTGACCGGCTGAAGTACTGTGATTAGTGCTAATTGTGTGAACAACCATACAGTGCAGGCTTCCCCGTCAAGTACTGATGAGCGAATAATAAAAGGATAAATTTTGCATGGTACACCACATAATCTCTTTGATCTATCACAGACTAAGCATAACTTTACCATAGACCTGACCGTAATGCATCATAGGATGTTGTGACCAGCATGGTTTGGTGTTTAACTATTATCCACCAACGGCATGCCTTAAAATTTCTCGTACCTAGTCTTTGCATGGCACCCACCTTTTGGTCTTAATCTTTTCATGACAAAATATCGTTTAAACAATTTACCGCATTTTGCACTGATAATAACCATGACGTAGGTAGAAATCGATTACTGTTCTCTATTGGATTTTTTCTTGCTCAGTTTCAGAGTAGTTCTGGCTCTACAGATGCAGAAACTTTAAGCCGGTAAGTTCGATAGTCATCTTCTGATACACATCCATTTTAAAACCATTGCCATTTGTTTTGGAAGAAGCAAACACGTTGCATTTTTTTGTATTTAGAGACTGTACTTCAAGTGTTTTTTTTCCTAGTGGTCTAATTCAGACCATCACAAGATTTCATAATTAGCTGCTATAATCGCTTAGGCTTGGTGAAGTGTGGGACTTGGAACGCTATTGTGGCGTCACCGTGTGGACAATTTCATGTAAACCACACTGCTCCCAAAAATGCTAAAAAACGAGTTTACATAACGTTGAGATTATTAAAAGACCCACAGACTTCCTGTTACTGATACTCTAACTATGCTGGGTTTTGCTGACGAAGTTGTCCACCAAACAAGGACTTGACATGTAGTGGAAGACGTTAGTGAAGATAATTGATTAAATCTTTAATACTGAAGAGTGATTTAACAAAAAAATTGTTTTGAAAAATTGCTATGTGAAAAACACGCACGTTGCTCCCAGCATCACAAAACAGTTCTGGCATGTATCGTGACTCAACGGGATTGATTGACGTGGATTTAAACAGAGAACGTGAGCTCTGAGCTATAATGTCAAGTGTCAAGGGTCTTAGGCACCTCGTCGGAGCTAACTTGTAATACACATTGAGTCACTGGTGGTTGTACTGTCACGATATGGTGAGACATAACGTGACACGAAGTTATCGGGGCTGAGGATGAAGTTAGGTAACTGGAAGACTCGTCGGCTATTTGGTAATATTACTTGATCAATTCCGTGTGATAATATGTTCCATTATGCACATAAATTTGATGCGTGTCTGATGATTAAAAGACACGTAGGAAAATGGTATGGAACCGAACAATCAAAGTCAAAACTATAAGGAACAGTTGCAAATGGTCTGAGGGCATGTCAGAAAGGTCTGCAGAACATTCACATCGTGAAATCATGAAATGCTAAATTTACTCCTACTTTCTTAAATAATACTGAAGGAGTGAAACGAATGTTTATGTTAGACTGCATGATTTCATGCTGGGTTGACGGCATGTGTGTTTTCATTCAATATTGCCATCCTGGGAGCAAACTGGAAAAATTATATAAAGCTTGCTTATATTTTCACAAAAGCCTGACCCAGTAAAGTTTATTTACTCAATATTGTGTTGGATTACGTTTCCACTGCAGTTTACCGGTCGTGCATGTTGCTATCTTATTTAAGCTACCACTTGCCATCTACGACGATTCGTGGCTCTTCAGAGCACGCTGGCCTGACAGCTCAGTCTCCTTCATCAATCGCCTCGACACCCATCACTGATCAATGCCTATCAGTGCGTCCATTCTCGCCTGTTTGTAAATACACCCTAATTGACGGCAGTGGACAAAATATTCCCGTTTGCCCCAATGTCGTCACTTTTACTGGGCAACCCGGCGACCTTCACTTAACTAGTGAAGGTGGTGCAGCGCTTTGCATTGCCTCCGACTACCAGCCGATCCCCATTACCTATGTAAATTTGCCCGCTGCTACGCGCATGGCGTCGGTCGCCCAGGAGGGGCCCATTGCCCAACGAGTTGGAGTCGTTCCCGCCACACCAGTTTTACCCGACAGCGACATCATTGTGAATACCCAAGTCACGGATGTGTAGTCGAATCTACTAACGCGCAATTTCCACGAATTTGGTTTTTTTATCGCACTGTTCGCTTTAAAGTATTACCATTTTTGATAAACACATTTTTTCTGTGACCCATTTTGAGTTGAACTAGTAATAATGGTATAAGAAAACTCGGGATAAATTCTGTGTAACAATCACTTTAGAGATCGGCAACTCGAGACAGTCAATTGTTTATGCAAGTAGTTATTGTAGTATTTGGTACAGCTGCATATCCAAAGTTTGCCAATCGCTGCATTGACGATGACTTGACAGTCGCTTCCAACGCAACGCCCGCATCTTCAGAGTCCACGTGATTTCAGGACACAGCTCCAGATCCTGACAATGATAGGGTAAAACGATGAATAAAAATTAGTTTTTGGTACGAGTTTTTCTGTGTGAGTTACATTTTTAGATGATTTGGATAAAATAAATAAAGAGATCATGAGACTCGGTTTCAATCTGCTTAACCTGATTCTGCTACCTTGTGCCATGGTCTCAAGTTCTTTTCATGGGGCTGAAGGCTAAATTTTTTTTACGAAGGAGATAAAGGGCTTAAATGTGCCCCACACTTGTGAAACTTGAGTGGTCTCTTCAGCCTTGTTTCGGCTTTTATAAGCGAATACATGTATTTGACAAAGCTTATGAAATTAAAAAAAAGCATACAATTTATTTACCAGTGCAGTTTTTAAGATATCCAGGAAGAAAACGAAAAACAGTCAACATCTCGCAATACTGGTAATTGTAATATATTGTCTAATAAACTGACTAGTTCTCACTGCTCTCACTATTCTTGTTTAATATAACAAAACCCTCTAATAAATATAATACCTCAATACCGAGAAAAATCCAATCAACAACAATTTGTTTTCTTTTACCTTTCAACAGCCCATCCACAGAATGAATTAAGTCTTGGTGAGACGCAAATGCTTACATTTGTTTGTGTGATTAATACAATTAACCCGTGCCTGTTTGACATCAGGTTTAAATATTTTTTTTTCACTGTATTTCAACAATCACAGAATCATTTTCAGATTCTTAACCAAATAGTAAAGTTCTAAATCTTAACATTGTGCTATACATTATAAAGAACAATTTAATATCTATAAATTGTAATGCTATCATTGAACATGGAGATAAAAGCTGCGACAAAGAGTGGGCCTGAAAAAATTATACAGAGCATGCCTTTCATTGTGTTTCAGCCAAACTGACAAAATCTTTACGTATCTGCCGTATATTAAAGTTTTTCCATAAGGAACCTCCTTTCTGATGCTGAATTTGGATTATGTACAATCACGAAAAATGTTTTTATTGATCAGAAATTACCTAATTTGATGTTTCTGACTGCCACGCATTGTGCGTTTATCTGATGACGATTTCGTCTGACACGTAGTACAAATGTCAAATCTGCGGAAAAACCTGATGCAAACGGTCTTCTACCATCTCCGCACGTCCTGACATTCCTTCTGTTCATTCTTCCTCATTCCTGTTGGAAAGGTCAAGGCGCAAATGTCTGCACGGGCATCCAGCTTCACATGCACCTCCATATGCATAATGGCATTTACTATTGAACGAACCGGCTGTTCTGTATTAGAAAGCGTGCCTTTGATATTAAAGCGTGCTTCGGACAAGTAAAACTTAGGTCAATATTAGAATGCTTAAAACTAACCTCTCAACCTAAAGAAATATCTAGGTTGAACACGAATGGGTGCATCTAAATCACAAATTAAACGATAGTATTGAATCTTCCTTCCATCTGCTGGGCGTAGCCATTTTAGTTCACCAAAAAATAAAAACATCAAGTAAAAAATAAAAGATCGATGCTTACTCAGACACAAACAATGAAACTGCACGGGAGTAAATGGTAACTGTTCTAGAGCAGCTCATTGAGGCAAGTAAACAAACCTACGTGCACCATGGTGTGAAGAATTTTTCCAGTTCCACAATATTTTGCCGAATTTTAAGGTGTAGCTTGGGGGGCTTTTACTCATATTTTAGAACTGAATGGACAGAGTGGTGGAAAGTAACTGTTTCTGTAAGTAGAAAAGTGGCCCAGATTCGACAGTAGTTGTTAACATTGCGGCACAAATAAAATCGACTGACAAATTCCATGTGAAAATAGTAAGGTGAACAAGAAGCAAAGATTTTTTTGCAAATATTACAAATGGTCTTCCCGATTATTTTTTCTCAATTACGACATTAGACAGAGACAGACGTATTAGGTAAGAATGCCATGAAAACATGATAGGTAATGCCTAAATAGACAGTGTTCCTGAACAAATCAAAATTATAAGTTATGATCAGAGACGATTTAGCAGTGACTAATGGCGAGTTTACAAAAGGCTCGCACTTCTTGCAGCTTGCAAAGTAGAACATGTCAATACTGAATTTGGCCCGCAGTGTATACCAGCCTATTAGCCAGGCGTTTCTTTGTGAAAGTACATCAGCAATAACTTCTAAGTTGAAAATCGGAGCCCCGTTAAATTTTACTGGCACATAGTGCAGCAATCCTTTCACTGAAGTCTCCAATGATGACTATTGGAGTGTGTTTTGGCTAATTGGATAATAAATACTGCAAGAGACTTGATTCAAACTGAGTATCCGTGGCATCAGTGAGCTTGACGCTGCAAAGGCAGAAGACTACATATTCTAATGAATTGTTAAATCAGACTTCCAATTGCTAAAATCCAACCCAATCATACTTAACATGAGCATATTTTTAATCGGACAACATGCACACTTTTGTATGATGTTGTTACTTGCAGTGAAATGAAATAGAAAACTACATGTTTGAAAATCAAATATTTTATAAGTCTTGGTGATTACAGAGACATTAGAAGTCAACGATTTCACCGGATTTTCCACCATCTAAGCCGTACCTCATGTAGCAACAAAACGTTCCTAAATAAACGGCTAAAGTGATTTCTTTTGATTTGATAAACCGGCATAACTAAAACCGAATCAGCGCAAATTTACCACTTCAGTGAAATTCGTCCTTCAAACAGCCTACGTAGTGCTCAATTACATTTTGCACCCAAAACTCTAGAGACCTAAGACCATACCTTATAATATGTCAGTTCGTGAGGAATGACATCTAGGTTGCATCGATGTGTATCCCATAGAGTTAAATTATACCACAGTCTTTTCAAGAATTGACCAGGCCAGAACCTGATATCTCTGCCCCAAGGGGTGTTCACCAAACTGCTGTCGTCTAACCATTTGGCCCATTTGGGGTCTAGCAAGAACTTTTGATTAAGCAAAAGGCACATGAACTGTAAAGATTTATAAAAGTACTTCTGAGTGGTCAAGAATTCTTCTCGTATCGTAGGCACTAACGGATAATATTGCACTGAATAGACCGTTGACGTAAAAGAGTGTTCAAAATGCCTTTTAAAAAAATATAGCTCACTACATAAGTTGGCCAAAGTAATTCCTCAAATGCTTCACGTTAGTATAATCAGCACACCATACTTAACAGAAAAAAGTGAGTGGAAATATAAAACTTGTTCAATTAAATGCAGCCTGGCTCTTCGCCATAAAAGGGAACATTTGCATTTTCCATATAGTGGTATCTATGAACACTGTCACTAAATGTAAGCAAAAGTTAGGTTTAAACAAATTGGTTTGAAAAAGTTGCTGATGGGAGTAAGAACTTGGAACTTCGGAAAGCATGTTGATCGTTTTTAACCTGAAGAGAAGCATGTCAATAGGATTCGGTTGTAGGTTTTTGTCAAACTACCATTAGTACTTAGTCGCTATTCAAAAAAATAGAAGCGTTGTTTAAAGAGCAGCACGAATACACAATGCATATCACAGTTCTCTTAATTACTCCCATCTTGTGAGTATGGGTCTCGAATATCCGTCCCTCAATCGTCCAAGAGTCATCTTAAGATATGAATCTTTTACAGCAGGTGATTGAAATGATGTTGAATGGAATCAAGCATGGTGATATACTTGGACTAATAACCGCTGAAGCAGACTTCCTAAATGCCTAGCCGTTAGCAGCAATTTCGCATGACATCGAGAGATTGATTTTCTCAGGCAGCTC
>UXSR01000919.1:0-14407 GCA_900604375.1 Mesocestoides corti | reverse complement strand
AATTAGCATTATAAATACTATAGTTCTGATACATGCTAAAACAGTGCCATGAGGAAAAGCTGTGGTGGACAAACTGGTAACAGGAATTGTGTTGCCATATGATGTTTTATTTGCCGAAATCCATCTCTCCGTGATACAGTGTCACGGTTTAGCATTTGACTTGTTTTTGAGAATTTTGGATTAAATTGCTATCGGGAAAGCACGTACATCGTTCTCAAATGCATTGTTTGCACAGGTTTTGCATTTTACTATTTCATTTTCTATTAAATATGTCTGACAAAATTTGAATTACATTGCAAATTCAAATGTCTTAGCGATGTAATACAAATGAGGATATATGTGAACCATTTATGTCGGATTTAGACTACCATTGATTCTGCATGCTTGTCAAAGGTAATGCAAAATAATATTCAAAAATATAGCAATTGTGATTTTACTTCAACTTCAACTAATTGGTCGAGGATTTACTGCACGACTTGTCAAAGCATTTATGGACATTTTTTTTGTTTGGTTACGATATATTTCAGGTAGCATTTCTATAGTAAAGTAATTTCCTTGTAGTCTATTTTTAGTGGGCATATTTTAGTAATCTTGTACTAACTTTAAGATGTTTCTTAAACATTATAGATAACTTCAAGGTGCACCAGAATTTCTCAAAGTGAATTTTGCGAGTTGATTTATGCATATAGACTTCAAGCTATCTTTACTGCTTCCACAACGTTCAGTCGTCAAACTGAACATCAATTCCCAAGGCAACTTGTTAATATCTTCGAGTTTTCGTCTCTTCTATTTGTTGGCAGTGTTCATGTGATATTTAATCCACAGCCACGTCAACAACTCAGCACTGGATGTAAATCACTAATAAGCATTTGATCAATATCGCCCAATCATATATAAGTGGGCTCACCTGAACGCGTGCTTTATTTGTTCGAAAAATGGGACAATTTAAGCACTCTGCACGACCTTCTGTGATGTTCTGTCCTAAGAAAGTAAAGTTTGTGTAAGGCACGATATTTATTATCGGCTCCCCGTATTTGTGTTTTGGTTCTGCGCAAATGATTTACCACAAACAAAGTGTCTGAAACGGGACAAATCTCCGGTTTTATCACTTCACTTACAGCCCTATCTCGTTAAAACAAACCGACTCTTCAATGACCTTAAAAACAATTAATTTTAAAGCGTACCTGTGTACTTATTTTTGCGAAATCGGCTTTGGCCAATTTCAAACCCTTACGTCAAACCATAAACCAAACAGATATACCAGCTGCTCGAACTCAGACGTTGGACATGAATTCACTCCGAGTCAATTGGTGCACTGAGGCTGCAACGCCTGGATAGTACACGGAGGTGATTAAAAAATTCAGGACGATGACGTTTCTACTCTTTCTAATACAGAATGCACTTATTTCAGGTTAAATAAATGGAGCCACTTGCATTTGCGGAAAGTGGGGTTTAGGGCAAGTACTGAATAAAGGTGTTAAAAGAGGGATAGCATACACTAAAAAATTAACTCACTAATCTCAAAACTAGCGTATGTGAACCTCTGAAATTCTAACTCACTGTCTTTGTAAACAAAAAATAAGACAGAATTCCTTGCTGAATTTATATGCTAATAATTATGATGACATCATTTTTAACCAAAGACAGCCTGTTAAAATGACCACAAATACTGCCTTTTTACTTACGAATCAATGCATTTTGTTTAATAACTAATAAATGGCAAATCACAAAGCTTGATTATATCACCAGAAACTACTTTTGTGTTCATGCCATCACAAAAACATCCCCTCGCTCCAGTTGCATTACAAAATACTGAATCCATTACATCTTGACTGCATTACAAAAGTAATTTAATTAAAAGGAAAAATGGTTAGTCAACTGCCGGGTTCGATTGTACTGTGGTTCATTATCCGTAATGTTGCAGTAAAGACAGTAATTGTCAAGAATTCTAGAAATGTAGATAAGTAAATATGGAGATTAAAAATATCAAAATCAATCGACTTAATTTTCGAAAGTTAATTGTTTTGGAAATAAAATTACAGGCATTAGTTGATTCCAGTCTGCACTTAAATGTCCTTAGCTAGTTTAAACCCACCAGTAGTGAATTTCCCCCGCTAGTTATACATATAAATTGATGCTTCGAAAACTCGTAGTCGGTGCAGCTAGTGGATTTACGTCAGAGAACTTGGAATGGAAGAAGCTCAAGGTTAGCTAAAATTGACAAATTATTTTGTCGTAGACATTGAAGTTCCCTCAGATGATGATCCTGATGTTTTTGATCCTGCATGCGATCCTTCAAAACCGATTGTCGTTGACTATAAGCTTGTCCTAGAAGCAAGGGAAAGAATTAAGGATGTTGTAAAGCCAACACGATGTGAGGTAGGATATTCGTCTCATAGTTTTTGACAATCGTAGCGTTCGCGTTTATCGGATGAACTTGGAATGGACATATACTTCAAAAGGGAATTTGAACATCCTACCTATAGTTTTAAGGAACGAGGTGCCTGCAATGTCCTCCTAGCATTTACTCCGGTAAGTTGTCTAAAGTTTCTTGGTAACACACAATTAACGTTCTGGCTTTTTGTGAGTCCCTATTTCTACATACAGGAGCAACGTGTGAAAGGTGCTGTGTCTGCCAGCAGTGGAAATCACGCTTCCGCTATGGCATACCATGCAAAAAGGTTAGGAATACCATGCACAGTTTGTATGCCCGTGTCTGCTCCATTGCCTAAAATTCAAAACTGTCGCAAACATGGGGCGAATATAGTTTTAAAGGGGAAAAATATCTCAGAAGTAAGTAAAGATTTCTGTTGTAAATCCCTATAGGTATAAGTCGATTACCTAATGGATTTTTAAAATTATATTGTAGGCTCGGAAAGTAGCTCTTAAGCTTGCTAACCGGCGGGGAATGACTTACATTAACGGTTATGATCATCCTCATATTTTGGCTGGCCAAGGAGTAATTGGATTGGAAATTCTTGAACAAGTTCCTGACGTTGACGCAGTTGTCCTCACAGTTGGTGGTGGTGGTCTACTGTCTGGTGTATCTTGTGCTATTAAGCACAACAGACCACAAACCAAAATATATGTAAGTTTTTTTTATCAAAACAAGCCGAACTCATGGAAAGAAAATGCAATGTTTTGAAATTCATTGTAGGCTGTGGAATCTGTACGCTGTGCTTCCTGGATTAGCGCAATGAGTGCGGGAAAACCAGTGTTCACAGTCTGCGATCATACTCTGGCTGATGGTCAGTGCCAACTGTAAATACTTATGTTGTATTTAGGTCTATTCGTGCCGACAGTCGGCTATAATTCATTTGCAACAGCCTCACCATTAGTTGATAAGTGTGTAGCAGTTGAGGAAAGTTTTATTTGCCGCGCGATTCTTAAGTTAATTGAAGCTGAAAAGGCTGTGGTCGAAGGTGCAGGAGCAACTGGTTTAGCAGCTATTTTGGCTGGGCAACTTCCAGAACTAAAAGGCAAAAAGTGAGTTATTCTCATCATCGTTTGCTTTCTAACTTTGCGCGTTAATAAGTTTTAATCTTGTAGGGTTGTTTGCATTCTCTGCGGCGGAAACATCGATCCCTTCGTACTGGCTCGTGTAATTGATAGAGGGCTTGCACTGGAGAAGCGACTTATTCATTTTAGTGTAAATTGCTCAGACACAGTCGGAGGACTAGCTGAGTTAACCAGACTGATCGCCAAAAGTGGCGTCAAGTAGGTGTCTTTAAACAGATATTGTTGGCGGTTGCAGAACTCTGGAAATTGATCTGGCTTTCGATTTTTAGTGTCCGTGATGTCAACCATGAAAGGGCCTGGGTGAAGGATGATATTTATGAAGTTCGACTGGATGTTACTTGTGAAACTCAAGGAGAGGAACACACCAATGCATTCTTCAGGGCTCTGGATGACACCTTTCCTCGTTTAATGTGGAAGCAGTACTAAAAACTGTTGTACTCCGCACATCACCTAGAATGTGATTTGTTAATAATACTATGTTTTTGATCAAAATGCAAGACAAAATTAGTTTTTTTTCTTTAAAGGGTCTAACGGTGAACTTTTGGGAGCCTTGCTAGTGTACACTTGTATTTCTCTGGAAAGAAAAGCATTTTGGTTAAAAATATAGGTTAAAGTGGTTGAATAAAGCATTTCAAGTTTGAATAAACGTAGCCATGTTTCCCGCAAGGCTACCCTTGATGGCATTTATTATATAGCACAAAACAGGTAACGTGTAAGGTCAAATATAAGTTGGTTTAATTAAAAGTCAACAACAAGACACCAGGATTGGAAACAAAATATGTAATCCAGCCAGTAGTCAACCAGAGCTGTCATTTTGAGTCGGAGTTTCAAGTCTAAAATGGACCTGTAGATAGACGGCCTTGATCTTTCAAACTTTTGACTAAAGAAATTTGCTCAAAGGCTACCGGATAACACATTTTTGAGACCCTCCATTTCGGTTTGGCTTGACGCAACGATTTAAAATGGATGGATGATTAAAATGAAGTCTTTTCTATGATATAAGCTTCATCTATTTGTTTTATCGCAAATGTAATTTTAAGCTGTTATTTTATTTCACCGCAGTTAAAAAGCCTTGTTATTTTGTGCTTCTGTCCTTGACAAAACCGCTAAAGGTTCTCAAGTCATCACACGGGGACGGTGGCGTCAATCGGTTCACATTTAATTTGTCAACATTTCTTGGTGTCCTTGAAAAGTATGTAACTGGCTGCATTCTGTGACATTTATTCTCTTTTAGTGCATACGTATTTTAGGGCTAGAGTGTTTCTTATTTGTTTATTCGTTTTGTCGAGGTGACTCGATAAATAAAATTCAATCCTTGGACCCAGATACTGAGCCGGTTTACTCGTGTTGACATCAGTAGCATTTATTTTATGCCACGCCGCTGACCACAGGTTCTTGGCAATATTTCTGCTGAAAGTCTATCTAGATATTAAAGCAGCCCTGGTTTTCATCATTAGCTTTCCGTACTAGGGCATATACTTTGCATAATTAAAATTGTTGTTGGGAGAATAATTTGTGAGAGCCTACAGAAAAGAGTAAAATATCCAAGAATGGTGTTATGTAAAAATTGGAATTTAGAATTTATAAGGTCTGAGAAAAATGAAAATGCATTGTCTAGTTGACGTAGAAATTCGAGAAGCGTCATTCGAGTAACAGGGAACCAACCTTTGTCACATGTTCATGATTCTGAACCCCCGTGTCCTTAGATGAATCGCTGAAATACTGCTATGCTACATCATTAAGAAACTCACAAGTAAGCTCTAACTGATTTAACAATTTAAGTTACCTGTTTGACAATCGCCAAGGTGGGCTTCTTAAAGTACTGGGACTGAGCAACGCAGACAGTTTATACTAATTGTTTACGGATTCCTTCAGCTCCGGTTAAAATGCTTAAAATTGTCTTGTGAACGTGGAATGCATTATTGTTTATCAAAAAACGTATCCATTCGGACTGCTGTGTCCCTTCGCGTTCTGACAAAGTAGGCTGGGTGGTCTTACGCAGGTACAGTGGCTGAGAGCCTGAAAATATTTCTAAAGGCAATCAAGTTAGACAAAGTAACTGACCTCTTTAACTGCTTTTTCCCCATGTTTTGTGTGGTGTGAACAAATATTTTTTTTTTTTAATTTGAACAACAGGGTGATTATTTCACCAACATCGAGGTGAATTTTAAACATTTACCTCGGTTTGTTAAAGCTAAATAAATCTACCAAAATGGAAAAAGACGTCTAAAAATTCTAGTATTAGGTAACATTCCTAATGATTGTGTCACTCGAGTCCATTATTGTCTGGAAATATGGGATTCCGTGAATGTGTAAGCGTAGGAACTAGTTCTTCGAAACGCACCTTCTGAATTGCTTAAATATCGCATTTATTTCAAGGCGAATGATCGCTTTACGGAAATTTTAGCGAGTTATGTGGAAAGAAGAGCCACCAACCTTGAGTCGTGCTCCTTGGCTGTATGTAAGGCGAGTTTTCCATTTTATGCAGGATGTCAGAACTAACCCGGCAGCCGAAACATGCTTGGTCCAGATGATAATAGTTAGTAATTCTCAGACTACCTTTAAATAGGTCAACCTCAGATTAGCAGTTGACATGGGAACCGCTGTGTATTTCGGGGTATTTTGAAGGACATGGTACCACACAAGTCGATGCAAGTCTTCGTTAGTTTTTTGAAATGAGTTGCTAAATAATCCTCGGTTCCTCAGCGTGAACATTATATAAAAGTAAAGGTCCCTAGGATCAGGTGAACAAGGAGGATGCTCCACAGAAGTGGGAAGGACTGTCAAGCTTGTGCTGCTGCTAACACTACAACACATATAAATTCAGCCATGAAAAATATCAATTCAGTGCAAAGTTTGTCTTGTAAACAGATAGCAAAAACAACTTTACGTATCAATCAACTTTTGAATTTACAAATAAACTCTGGTCTTTCGGATTTTTAGAGGTCTTTGCATAACCTTGTTGGTTCGAAGCTGCGAATGTGATTTCCTATCATGTACCTTTCAAATGTTCGATCGACGGAGCACCGCATTCTTACTGTCGGTTAATCAAACCTTGTTTAAAGGGAATGCCCGTCCTTCTATCTGATGTTAGTCTGCAATTATTCATGTCTGCCAATTGTGGAGCACCATTTTCAGTCGAAAGAGCAACATATAACCACAATCTTCATGGACCAAGTTAGTCGATTTGTACTGGTAAGATGTGTGAATATTAAATGCATTGGCCAAGCCCAGTCGATAACCCACAGTTTATCGTTTGATAGTCGAATTAGCTGCTAGAATTGACATTTAAAAACTGGTATTTAAAGAACGAATACAGGGGCTCCTCTGTAACCACTAGCCACCTTTTGTGAATCGCTACTAAAATATGGTGTTTAAAACATTTTTCAATAACTGCAAGTGTTAAAAAGACCATTTGTTAGAGAAATCTTTTGAGTAAAAATTAGTATTCCATACACTTTTTGTGCTTGACTTTGAAACGCCGAAGTTATTTTTTTCGCCGAATTTTCGCAAACTTTTCGGTGGGGCCGATGATGAAATCGTGCACCCTGCAGGGTACGCACATAAATGCGACTCCGGTCCGTCTTGGAGATCAGCCAGATTAGGGGCGGATTAGGCATCGCAGTAGTAAATATGTCGTGATTGTTGGTGTTATTACCTGTGGGTGTAAGCGGCAGGCGTAAATTCGCTTGCACAAAGTTGGGGTGGCATTTGTCTCAGCCTAGTCTGTGTCCTTCGTTTTTAGATGTAGTGTCGGAATTTACACTACCCACCTCTGGGTGTGGTTGAAGTTTTAGCGATTTCGAAGTGACATTATGTCATTGAATAAACTTACCATAACAATGTGTCATAAAGACGAATTTTGTCTTGACTTCGTTATCTTGACAGCTAATTAGTTGTAATTAATCAGTATATTAGACAAGTAACTAAAGCTGTCTGGTAATGCATTCTTGTGGTTGTCCGGTTACAAAATCGTAAAGTACTCTGTGTCATTGCAAGGATAAAAATACCTTGTTGAATGCAGTAAACATCAACAAACTCTGCAGCTTGATTTAAAAACGTGACCGAGATGTTTAGGGCAGTAGCGCGCCATGCTTACATTAGTGTTCGCGTGGCTACCGAGATTATCAATTGTGAACGAGGGTCTTGCCCTAAAAAATTGCTACAATAACCGATTGGTTGGTGAAGCCTGCGTGACCAAATCAGCCAGGTAATTTGAATCTTTGCGCTCATCTTCACCACCTTGATGACCAGGGATTGAGTTTCGGGGGCTGCAAAACATTAAAACAATTTCCCATCAGTTCTAAGTGGCCTTAAAAGCTGCCAAATTTGTGAAAATAGCATGCTTGATCGGTATAATTATTATAGCTTGGATAAAATGGTGTGTGTAGAACGTAGAAGCAGGGCATGTTAATCATGTGGTATGGTACGGAAAGACAGAACGCGCTTAAGAAGGAGGCAAATAAACCTGCGTATGATCGCGCCTATAGACAAGGCAGTTTTAAACATATTAACTTGCTTTATGCATTAGAGAATAGATCAGTCTAAAAATTTGCTTATTACTGTTGCATTCGTATTCGCTGGCTGAATGTCGATTCACTAAAACAAAGATATGTAGTCTTTAATTGCCTAGACAATAAAGACAACTTAGATCGCCAATCATTAGACTAGGTTAGGGGTCTGAGAATGGACTAAACTGCGACAAGGCGCATCTTGGTGGTAAAATGAGGCATTTCCAGAAGATTTTACTGCCACTATCTATTAATTTAGCTTATTATTCTTTACCGTAATCTCATTAAATGCCGCATTGCTTAGCTTATTATGCACTAATTAAACTATAGTCTAGTCAGGTTTTAGTACACTAGGCAACAACACCTTGATAGCGTTCGAGACACCATGCAGAGAATTACACAGAAACGTAAACCACTAACCGGTCTGGATTGCACAGTAGGTTTGCGTACCACTTGTTTCATTGTAACCTTAAAAGTATCTTTTTTTAATGCTGAAGTAATAAAAAACAAAAAGCTTGAAGGTTAGCCAGGCATAATCGGGCTCCGAGCTTTCTTCCTCCGAAAATGGTACATTAGACACAAGTATTGGTATAATTTGATGATTGCAAAACTACTTGCAAAGGCCCCTTCCCCGGCCTCTATTTAGAATCATGACATCCTCTTGCCACCTCTTCCTAGCAACTTTTTCTCTGCCAAATCATTCAGAAGCAAATTCATTCCATCGGTATTCAGATTTTACTGGTTGACGCGTAGTTTTTCTTGGGTCCTCACACGCCCAGTTATTTTCCAAAACATGGCAGATGTGATGTTTCATTGTCGAATTTTTCATTATCAAAAACCGTGCTAAATTGCAGAATCAACTGCCTCCAAATGTCCGGACTAATTTCGATTCTATTTCTGTTTGATGAAACAATTAAAAATTGTTTGATTTTGTTCACGTGCACTCAAGTTGCAGCTCCAACATGACCCGACTTGAGTTCGATTTGGTTAAACTTTATCTCGAGTCATCATGCAACGATTTGGGGGCACAATTTCACAGCCTTTGCATGTTCATGAAATACGCACTTGAGCCGAGTGATGACTGCAATAGCCAGCACATCAGTAGCAGAATATATTAAACTGATGGTCTTTAAATAGTTTGCTTTAAAAGCAGTCACAATTAAATGAAGCCCAGAGCTGCTTCTCAAATGCTTAGAAACGCACCACCTTGACAAGTTTTGACTCGTAAATTTCTGCTGGAGTTAAAGTTACATTCAAATGTGCATATTGGTTCAGTCGTTTAAGATGCTAAGGTGGTTCTTGGACACTGAATTATAAATCTAGTCAACAATGGAGTAATAGCGAATAAAAACTCATGCGACGAAAATAAGTTTGATTCAAGCAACACTCATGACGTAAGTAGCCATCGTCATGTAAGACATCGCTGTGCCAAATTTTAAGAATACAGGTTATGTGCTGGCTCATGACAATAATACACTTTGAGTTCTTAAAATTAAGCAATTTTACTAAAAATGATTTCAGTAACATTTAAAGAATTTCAGTTCCTTTAATTTTGACTTTATTACATGAATTAAAACTGCTCAATGTCACTGCGTGATGTTTTTTTTGAAAAAAGTCACTAAATAAGCAAAGTTCCAAAGATTAAGTTTGTATTCGCGAAGCGTGCAGCATTTAAAATTAATTTATTCTCCTAAGTGAGATATGTTGACGGATGAGTCTGAACTAAATTGGTTGAGAAGTGCATATTGAATGAAATCACAGTGCTACTGTACATTGTATGAACCGTATTTCTAGAACTCAGTGCGCAACCGCTTGTCCATTGAACTTCGACATAAGCACAAGACTTGGGATTGAATGTTGCCTGCTTAGTACCTTGTCGGCATTTATCGACACAAATAACAGAAAAACGCCTTTGTCTTTGCTAGCCCATCACTTACCATTCGAGAGATACTATTTCAATGGGTAATTTGACGCCACTTATTCTCGATTGCGGCACATTTTTTTCGTATTACCATCATCAGTTGACAGTAAAGAATCCTTCAGTCGCCATCAATTTTCTCTGCCACGCCAGTGGGCGTTTTGTCCCTCTTTCGTAAGCTTGGATTGGTGGACCTTGCTAATGTTAACCGAATGGCTGAAAAACGATGCCTCTTCTAGGACCAATGAGTCCCCTTAAAATTTGCTGAGCCATTTCAATGCACCTAACTCATTTGTGACGTTATAATGAATTAAGTTAATTCAGGTCCTTCAAGTGTCCAGGCACCTTTGTGACCAAACCCACAATATACCTGCTTCGTCCTCCTCATGGATTATGCATAACCATATAAGCAAGAGAGCATAATAACACAATTGAGTTGACCCATCTAACTAGCAGTTATTTGTGTTGCTTCTGGACTTTCCAACGTCCATGGGTTTCTGCGTAGCCTAACCGGGCCTCAAAAAGAGCCAGGCCTGTTGAGTACTTGAGACGAATATATGGTCAAGTTTAACTTGGAAAATCAACTATTAAAAATTATCTCAGTAGCAAAGGGTATATATGTGCAGGGTACACGACCTTGTCTAATGGAAACTGCTCGATTAAAAAATTTACAGCCTTTGCTATGACTGTTATTTTGATTCACAATATCGGAGTTTTGAAGCATTTGTATTCACCTGACTGCTAACAGAACTTGCAAATCGATTTTTCTACTACTTTGACCAATGCTATGGGCTGAATTTGGTAGGCCACATCGCAAAGTGGATCAAAGTAACCGAAATATCCGAGCTCAAGGATGAGTAAAACTGGTAAACAGATAAATCTTTCTTTGCCAATCACAGGCCCGAACCACACGTCAGGAGCCATCCGTCTGAGTCCACCACGCCGGCCACGCCACCCATTGTTTGCTGCTTCGCATACGTGTCTGTCTCTGATTGGTTGCAAATCCTCTTAAGCTATTCAAACACAGAGACAGAGGATTAGCTGAGGCCGGAGTGGTCCAATATGTCTGCACCCTCGTACGTCGCTAAACTGGATAGATAAAAAAGTCTGTAGTGGCATGCGAGGAATATTTGCAACCAACTAGAAGCAGTATATAATGAGCGACTCAGCCAGCGTAGTGAAGTCGGATGGACGTCTCCTGACCTGTAGGTCTGACTTGTGATTGGTCATTAAGGCCTGTTCGGTTGTACCAGGCTTCTTCATACTAGGGCCTGGGTAATCTACGCCAGTAATTGTAATCGATAGCTAGATGGCGTGAGCAGACTATATTAACCCAGACACTTTGATTTGTGTTTAATTACTGCTGTATCTAACTCAATAGAACTTGAATACTGTTCAAAATGTCAGCTTGTGAGATGAATCGAATCGTATGGTTTGACACCATAAGCTTCATTAGCATAATTACTTCCTTGTGACCTTGACTTTGGGTGGCGATGGATAACTAATAGGCTCTAACACTTTAGGTAGGCAATATCCCTAAAAACGGAAAATGGTAACATGCCATTTGTTACGCAAAATTAACCTTTCTATTTCAATCTGAACAGCCTCAGCGAGAGTTCTTGGTGTGAATGCTATATTCTTCAAAGCAACTCAGTTTCCAGACAACCTGGGAAAGCAATAAATGGATTTATCATCTATGTTGTAATCTGAGATCGTACTTTAATTATTTAAATTTTAAAAATGATCACTCGTAATGTAGAAGACAATCTAATCAGATTTTTGATGTGTATTGTAAGTAACCCTTTTAAGAGGTGAATTCGTGACAGTGATGTATTTTAATTATTGATGATAAACAGGCAAAATGAACGAACGAAAAAAATTGTGCTGAGCTTAATTTGAGTACAAATTTACCTTGTTTAACTACTGAATATAAGTTTGGTAATGTTGTCTGTAAATCGACCGATTTTAGGCAGTCTAGAAATTTTGTTTGATTTTGTGAGGGCGTAGTGCATTATGGCAATTATGATAGATTAATTCATTGCTTTATTAGAACATAAGATGCTACTATTGCTATTGGATAAGATATAATCCGAAATGATGCTGCAGCCATTAATTTGGCTGGTCCCTGGTATTAGATGCAGTCTAATTCTACCTCAAGACTTTCAGGTACCGCAATTCTCAACCAAATACTTATTGAAATTCTGAAGATGAAGCTCTGAAAGTGAATACCCCTAGTTTGGAAACTTGTCAGTAGCATCGCTTAATTGTCTCTTGTAAATCCGATTTATTGGTGTCAAATTTCAGTTGGAAACTTCTGAGAACTGACCAGATATCTAATTTATTTTGCAAAGGTTTCTTTGGGTCATTGTTTTGCTATAGACCTTAATAAATAAGATTTAAATTCTTAAATATTTCAGTTGTATGATATCAACATACATTCTGTGTACCAGTACATACCACTGCTAACCCAGCAAAGAACTCGGGCTGGGTAAATTGGCTGTGTATAAAATTTTGTAGAATTGCACCAGTTAGCTTAAATCCATGCTAAAACACACAATTTCTTGGCTGCTAACACTTTGTCCATCAGTAGTGCACACAAACCAGCATCATATTTTACTTCCTGTTTAAGTTAAATCTACAAAGTCAGATGTAATATGCGACATGTGATTTAGAAAAAATCTTAAAGTAAAAGTGCAAAGTGTTAAAGTTATTTGCTTGTGGGACTCCCCTTAACTGGTGATGCTAACTGCAACCACCATTGCTTCTCATCTGACCTTGCCTCTGGTTGACTGCTGATATATCTCGTAGGCAATCAAGTTCATTGTGACTAAAAATTGGCTGAGCTCGTAATGATTCAAGATGGCTGGGCTATTCAAAAAGTATTATATTATAGAATACCCCAGCACCTGCATAAGGAAGACTAGTACAGCAGACCAGGTATTATGGAGTAATCACAAGCCAGATCCACACATCAGGTGCTGTCCATTCGAGTCCACCACAGTGGCTGCGCTGCTCATTATATGCCGCTTCATATCCATCCTTGTCTCTGGTTGGCGGCACCAAGACAAAGGATTAGCTGGACTTGTCGTGGTCCAATATGTCTGCACCTTTAGTACGTCCTTATGTTGAATACCCGAGACCTAGTATGAAAAAGACAGGTACAACCGAGCAGGCTGTATTGACCAATCCGAAACCAGAACCGAACTCGAGGAACCCTCCATCCGAGCCCACCACGTCGGCTGAGTCGCTCAATGTATGCCGCGTCTCATTCGTTTCTGTCTCTGGTTGGCTGCAAATCTTCCTTGCAAGCCAATAGAACGCAAAGAGACGGAGGATTAGCTTAAACTGGCGTGGTTTAATATGTCTCAGCCCTGATGCATGACTACTGTAGAGTACCCGAGCCCTAGTATGAATAAGACTGGATCAACAGAACAGGCTTTATTGACCAATCACAAGCCAGCACTAAATGTCAGGCGCTGTCTATTCGAGTCCACCATGCTGGCCACGCAGTTCGTTATGTACTGCTCCTTATTCGTGTCTGTCTCTGGTTGCCTGCCTATCTTCCTCACATGCCATTGGAAGGCAGAGATACGCAGGATTGGCTGAGACCAGCGTGGGCCAATATGTCTGTGCCTTCAGACGCCACTACACTGCCTCCTCCTCTGAAGGGAAGCTGGCTTGATTAGCCGCACTGTTCATGACTGTTAAAATATCCAGTTCGACACTTCCCGCACCCCGCTTCTGGCAGGATAGTGGCTCAAGAGAATAGTACACGAGGGACGTTGCTATTGTAGACTTGCAGTAAGGCCGCTTCATCCACACCATTTTCCTTCCTTACTTGCAGTTCAACTGGCTTCTACTGTCCTTGTCATCGTCATCGTCGTCGCTGAGTTGCCAATGCCTCTTCGGATGCAGTAGCCCTAATCCCAGGCAATGTCTATGAATTCAGTGTATGGGAAACCAGATGACCCGCCATGACCTTCAGCTGGCATTTAAGGGTATTTGTCTCTGTTGTCTATTGTAGGGAAAGAGCTGGGGTTCGAGTCACGTTATTCAAACGCATCCGCAGCCACCAGCGTAGACTACCCGAGCCCAAGTATGAAGAAGACTGGATCAACAGAACAGGCTTCAATCACTAATCACAAGCCAGAACTAAATGTCAAGTGCTGTCCGTCTCAGTCCACTACGCTGGTCACGCAGCTCGTCATATACTGCTCTTAGTTCGTGTCCTTCTCTGGTTAGCTGCATATCTTCCTCTGATGTCATTGGATTGCAGAAAGACAGAGGATTGGCTGAGGCCAGCGTGGTCCAATATGTCCGCGCTCATATACGTCGCCAATGTAGAATGCCCGAGCCCTAGTAGGTAAAAGACCGGTACAACACAACAGGCTTTATTGACCAATCAGAAGCCAGAGCCACGCGTCAGGTGCCTTCCATCCGAGTCCTCCGCGCTGGCCAA
>UXSR01000918.1:0-14410 GCA_900604375.1 Mesocestoides corti | reverse complement strand
GATAAGTATACTGTGTACAATTAGCAACACGTAACCGTAGTGTCATGGTAGGAAGTGCCTTATTTTGTTTGTCATGAAATTATCATTAAAATATTTCTATTGCAAATGACGATAGTCAGTAGACTCACAATTACCTAAACAAATCTACTCATATTGGCGTCGGGGAAGTGGAATGAGAGAGTATGTCTAAGACAGCTTATTCAAGGAAGCATGCAATCGAAGCACAAAAATGTTCTAGAAAAAGTGCTCTCACATAAGACAACGGAGACCTCTAATGCCTAACACAATCATGTACGGGTTGAGCAATGACGTGTAGTGTTCAATCGATGTTTTTTCACCTCATCGTTTAGATTGCTGCGATTCCAGCGTCTCCTAGTGATGTCGCAGTAACCCAACTAAATTGTCTTTCGTTATGTCAGATGACACGTCACAAAGTCACGTGAGGATTGCATGTGTGCATTCACATTTCCTCACGTAAATTAATTACATTGCATGTTACGCAATTGCGGTGATTTCTCTTATTAAACCTAGGTGAAATTGACTTCCGCAATACCAATCAATACCCACCTCATTTGTATGTCGTCTACCCCAAATTGCTTTCCGCGGTATTTGACTGATCCATCCATTTGAGTGCAGTAACATTTTTCCATTGAATGTAATTAAAAGAAAATAGGTTAAGTCTAAGAAAAACGACCCACTCACACGCTATTCTATAGGCGCACCTGTTTTAAATTTTCGAATGTGTCCTCATAACTGACACCTTAAATACAAATACATATTCGATCCGTGATTTTTGCCCTTAAGGTAAGCTGGTTTAGTGGAAATATCTGCCGTGGCAAATTCAATTTTCATAGCCTATAAGTAGACATTAATGCGCAGAATGCTTGACAAGACTAAATTAATTCGTGTTTAATTGAATAATGGAGGATGCACTTGGTATTGCTGAAACCCCCAAGAGATACGTTCGTAGAACAAACATAAGAAGTGCACGGTTGTTGTCTGTTAAAAAAAATTGATAAAACTGTTTCTGCATATTTTTTTTAGATGTACCTTTACTTCTGAACTAGGACTCATTCCACTAGTTGCACTCGTCACTAACAACTCTTGACTGAGGAATGACGGAATGATTCAACACTTTTAAACAGATTGAAATGTTCATTTTTGGATTCGGGAAGAGGACACGGTGATATTTTTGGACAGATTGCATGCGTCAGCTCCATTATACATCTTGAAAAATGAACAAATGAATGAGATAGGTGCCAATGTTTTGTTTTGCTTCACACCTAGGCAGTGTATAACAAAGTTTGGAAACTGTTCCATTACTTTTTCTGTTTACCGCACAATGTGACCGTTCCCATTTAAGTAGGCTTGTAGAAAAATTCTCAATAACACAGATGAATGAAACCGATAATCCTGATCTTTCGTATATTCGTGTGCCGCTAGAGAATTCACTTTCACTTACAGTGAACTAGATGCCCGCAGTTGCATATGTCATAAAAATCACATGAAAGGTAGCTTTAATTTCCACCTCTCGCTTATTTTACTGGCTTTTCAGTCATAAATTGCGCACCTAAAATGAAATCATTCGGCAAATAGCGACATCTTCAGCTTCACGCAATCGAGAGTATCATGAGCACTGTTGAACCAATTAGCGCAGGATTTGACGCTGCACTCAACTCCTAATGAGGCACAACACATATTTTCATTGAAGTTCACATCATTTTGTCTAACAATCAGTTTTTATCTTACTAACCATTATTCTTCTGACAATCTTAGGGCGACATTTGATTGTGTGCAGTGTCAGTCTATAGAAATCTGAAATAATGCAGTCCATAATCTGTCTACTGGTGTTTACCTGGAACGCAGTGGCTATTACTCCAAATGCCAGTGAACGAGATCAAATTATGGAGATCCTAACGTCAATATGGGAAACAGTTGATCCACCTGCCAAGAACATGATGCTATTGGTACGTTAATTTATTATCCTGATTTATGGAAGAGATGGCATCGTAAATACCGAAGCATCTTTTCGCTAACACATCAAGTTCTGTTGTTTTAATTTTTACTGATGCATCAGTGATTCATGGTGCCAACGTTTTTTTAACGACTCTTTATCCCTTTAGAATTACTCGTTTAAACTGGAAAATTTGACGGAGGCATGGTTGAAAAATTGTACCGAAATCTTTCCTAATGGAATTAATTACCCGGATTATGCAGGAATGGATTGCATATTTTTATCAAGTACTTTAAATAATGCCCTGTCTTTTGTTGATCTCAAGAATTTTTCGGCTGAGAAGGATAACTACAATTTTACCAATAATTATTGTTTTTCTTTTGCTTGTTACAATTATAAGTAGGCAGGTAAAAGGCAACTTTTTGGTTTCGGCTTTTAAATCAAATGAAACTACAAAATGTTTTTTTGATATTTGCACTTGTGTCTTGAATGTCAAAAACTTTCTACAACGTTTAAATGTATTTTCAGGCTGAGCATTTATTGGGCCCCTTGGGCAAAGCTGTATTAGAGAAAGAAATTCTGGTATTAGTTCTTGAGAAAAAGAGTTTACAAGCACGCATTTAAAATTGCTTGAAGCCGTACTACGTTGAATCCTGTACTAGAGTAGCATAAATATGAAATAGGGTAACTGATGTAGACGTTGATTTGATAGACTATTGCTGATTAAGTCCAATCAAGCAACTGTGACTAGACACATGAAAATTCATGGTAGAACACAAAAGCATAATGAGGCAGCATTCTTGTATTTTGCATTTATTTTTGTTGATATTAAGGTGGCATGGGCGAATTCAACACAAGTGGGTTGCGCAAAACATATTTGCCTATATAAATATTATTTTGCTGAACGTACAGCTTGCATATTCGAACCCTCGTAAGTCAGTCCAATTTTATGCATGTAACACTAACTAGATGCGTTCTTATTAAAACTTGGCATTCATCCTCAAAACACCAGGTCACAATCTCAGTTGTTTGAATACAGTTTATAAAAAAGAAGCATTGCCTGATCGCCCTATACACTCAAATTACTGGTAGTGATTAGTTGAACTAAATTTATAAGCGATGGAAGGACTTTAACTGACGACTTTTGTGTCATCTTTGTGGTGATATAGAAAGAGAAAGGCCTTGCGAAATGGGCAAGAATTGTACTGATTGTCCTGCAGGTAATCTCTGTCACCTGAATCAGTGCTATCCTCCTGCTGGGGAAATCTACACGACTACGTCAATTTCAGCAAGACTGTCAGTATTTGGAATGGTGAATGCCGCGGTATTCCTGATGTTTTTCCTTGTGTAACCATCGAAAGTTCAAATTTTCTTGAACAGTGAGTTTTGCATAATACAGTTACTGTTGACTCAAACGTTACATCGATTAAATGTACATATCAAATTGTCCAAAATGCATATTATGTCTTACAAACATTTACAACGCAAGCTTTTTCAGACCGAAGCAGTCACAATAGTCATGAGATTCTGTCGGCAATGTTCCAATTCAAGCAAATTGCTTAACGCTCCCTCCAGGCTTCATGTTTAAGCATAAAGGGGTGGCTTGTAGAACTAGGCGTTACTAAAGAAACAAGGCATGTTTTTAAGGAGAATGTGTCTTTTTCCACTAAAAGTCGATGAATGTGTGTTTCTTGGTAGGCCAGTAAATGTCACCATCTTTCATAATATCGCACGCATAAATCAAATTAAGGAGTATTTGGCCAACAAACTGAGGAGTGGTGACCAAGCCACAGTGGACTCTGAGAGAATAAAGAGTAACGGTGCTAAAAGTCGTTCACGCTTGTACTCTGGTACCAAACACCGCCATGTGACGCCATAAGTAGTGATCGCCATCGATAAGCTCATGTTTCCTAGATAAAGATACTGTAAGCTATTGTAGTTACATGAACACAGGTATAATTGACTTTGCAGCAGAGGTTCTGTAGTTTAGAGCGCTAGCTGATGCGTCATGTTTTTCGTGCGGTTACTGCAGAGAAAATAAAAGGAAACGGGTTAAGACCAGCTAAATACACATTAGTCAACTTTCCTAGATGACTGTTCTATGCGTCGCAGGATATTTTAGTTAAACACACCATTGTGCATAGTAAATTATTACATTTAGCAAATTTATTATTCAAATTGCAATAGAGCGTTCTATGGACTGCAGTCTATTCTCCTTAAAGGACTGATTAATATGTGCGAATTTTCTAGCATGGATAATGGAATTTTACCAAGCAGCGCCAAGTAATGCAGGTTTGTATGGGTAGTTGTTTGAGGCGATGCCTCAATCAGAGGGTCTGATATCCAGAGAAATTGCGAGCCAGGTTTTGGAGAGTTGGCGTCAGGCTCCAGACGGTCGAGAGGCGACAATGGAGGATGTGTCTCAAAGTGGGCCAGTGAGTCAGGAATGCATTAAACTTTTGCGAGCTTTCATGTTCCTCTGTGCGATTTTCTCTGTGACTTTCATGGCCATCGGCCTGTTAATTAAAATAGATCAGTTGCAAGAGTGCTAACAGAGGTGTGTTATAGATAAGTCAAACTAATATTTGTCAAAGTCACTGTGATCTCGTGACGAGCCTGCAATACTCACACATTAATAGACACTCGATAGCCTTTCGGGAACGCTGATTTGCAGTTGCGTTGTAGCAATTTGCGTCAAGGGGCCCATTTTGTCATTCCCACAACTATTGCATTCATATCACTAAAGCATTTATAATCTAGGCATTTATTGCCTAAGGTAAAGTAAAGTCGATGTAATCACTCCATAGAAGACTTTTGGCCAATGACGAATCGTTAGCTACAGGTCGACACGGCCAACATTTAAAAACTGTGGTTAGCAATCAACAGCTAGACTTGGCTCGTCATTCTCGCAGCGAATTATTGCGAGGAGTATATATTTTTTTGCGAAACTGAAGATAGTACCTTTTAGCTCATGTGATGCATTATAGTGCGGAAAATTCTTCACACACTTCTTGTGAATTGTATATTTCAATTTTGGCAAACGTGCCACAAGACAATGCATCTTGTATCTAGATTATAAAACAGCCTTGATATGTCCGCCGCTAGTCAAACAAATAATTCCGAAAGGCATCCGCTGTGTGTGCCAGCAAATGGACCTCCACCTCCATGCCTACCACTGGAGCTGATAGTGTCTACACTAGCCCCATTAACAAACCCTTGAAGCACACCCTCGATGCATTTCCGTAGATTTAAACATTAAATTAAAAAATCATGCCAACCTTACCAAACACAGCTACCCCAAGCAGTGCAAATTAACAAGCCAATGAAGCACACGCTAGATACTTTCTTGTTGGTTTTAAACAGATAACTGAAGTCTTGTAAGTGCGCACATGCCTTTGCATGTCGTCCATAAAACAACACAAATGTTTAGGCACAGCACGTTTTCACTGTCGATTCTAGCCAATCAGTTGTGAACACACCCCCTGACCTCCTTGCTTATGCCTTCGCAGTGTCAGTTGAGAGCCATAAACTTGGGAGAGTTGGCAGTGGTTACGTCGGGTTGAGGTCTGTTGGTGGTGTTCCACAGCACGTTGTAGTTTCGGGCTATTATTTGGCTCAGATGGGTTGCTGTCGGATACAGTCTTGCATTTTCGTAATCTGCTTTTCTTACTTCACATCAGCTATGCAGTATAAACGAGTTTGTGACAGTCTTGAAGAATGTTCAGAAGACTCGTGGCGACCACTCACAAGCTGGCGCGATATCGTCATCATCATATGCCGCATCCAGACCGTTACCAACAACAACGACGACAACAGGCGTGCAGTCTCCATCTCCGGCCGACCTGTCAATCAATCCGAAGAAGCTTCAGTCAGTGTCTGAGGTGTTGCTCACAGGCGCGTCGGGAATCGTTGGTGCCGAGCGCATCGATCTGTCATCAGCCAATGTCCGACCGAGTGCAACTGCGCAGCGAGTCACCCAAATCGTTAAAGTAAGCGAGGCCTGGTCGAAGAAAAGCTTTGCTGAATTCGTTGTCTTAGTATCATGCTATTTCGATAGCCGTGCAGTGCCACAAAGGTGATTGAATGTCAGCTAAAATGATCATTTGTAATCTGATCATTTTTACAAATTTAGTCTTCTTGAACACTGAGTCTTCAACTTCCTCCATTTCTATTGAAATTATTTGGTGCACTCAGCAATATTACAAATTTTGCAACTGAGTATTTAGCGAATTGCAAATATTTTTTTTTTAATTTCAGCCGACTTCAGTGGCTGCCTCAAACGTCGTTTCCTCAGATTCCACCCAAGGCAGAAATCTAAGGGATCAGACCACGATTTCCGGTGACCCCTCCACCGCAGATAAGCCCCATTCTGATGCCTCATCGAAACCCTCTCAGGCGGTGGTTCGAAAGGTTGGTTTTGCACCCGTTTTAAGCGAACTCTCTACTGATGTCGTCTAAGTAAGCTTTGTGTGTCCGGTTGCAGGCCCTTGCATTCGAGATTGAGCTGAGCCCTCCCCACAGCCGAAAGGCACCCCCGGCGTATTTCGGCAAAAAAAGCTCCCCGTGCAACCCTGCCTCTGGAGGCAGCAATGTCCTTTTCATTCCCATTGAAAAACGCTTACCGGCTTCCGTGGCGAAAGCTAACAAGACCAATGCCTCCAACGACCACCCCAAATCATAGCGACGCCCAAATCGATATCGATATTCCAATTAGAGGCAAAAGCTGGCACTGTTTGGTCATTCTCGTGGTGACCCAAGGCCGTGAACACAGTCCTTTACGAAGCTGATTGCGATTCCTTATTTTTGACTTTTTTTATGATTGAATATAATGTCGCGTTATCTTGCCACGTCGACGTTTAACCAGACCTGTCCGATGGAAGTAGCGGACATTTGCAAAGGGCTTTACAGAAATCGGATTCGAAGCATCCAAATGTCAACGTTATCTTGATAAATTAACTCCGACGCAAAGAAATTTGACTGAAAGCAGCTGTCTAATTGGGGGCTGTGGGTTAGATGCTCTTTGCACATCCAATTTCACCTCATTTAGACCCCGCACTTTCCTCGCGGCTCTTGCAAGTGCTCCCGTTATGCGTACAACTTTTCACTGCGGGTTGGTGCCTTCAGTGAAAGTGAGGGTAGAAGCGGTCTCAGATCAGATTTATTAACCCACAACTAAATTCCGCAAACCGATGCAGAGCAAACATGTGAGATTGAAAGTGTTCAATAATTATGCCAACCTCACGAAACCCAGATTCATCATGCAGTGCACATAAACAAACCCCTGAGGCACACCCCAGATGCGTTTTAGTTGGTTTTAAACAGGTAGCTAAGTTCTGGTAAGTGCACACGTGCTTCTGCATGTCGTGCTTGAAATTACTCAAGTGATTGCGTACACTATTATTGCACAGTGCATGCTAGCCAATCAGATGTGAACACAACCCCTGACCTCCTTGTTTATGCTTTCTCAGTGGAAGTGCACACAACCGATGACTCGCTGAATAAACGAGAATGCCCCCTTCCGACTTGCTCTCCAACTTGCTTGTGCATGATTAATGGCAGTGTGTGCGTGTGGGTGCGCATAGGTTCTTGTCGAATTAAGTGACCTTCGGCCAGCGGAATCGTGTATCAATGTAACCACAGTGTAGTCCATTAAAGGCTTTCAAAACAATACGGCATTGTTTTCTGTGTTAGTAATTGTAGAGTTAATTAAGGCTTTATGTGACGGGCGCAGCGGGACGTTTGAAAATGACAGGTCTCGACTTCAGTTGCGGTGACGAGTGTGCTTTGTTTGTTGCCGGGTTTATTGGTGTCAAACATTGTCTCTTCGTTTTATCGTTTAAAAATTGGAGACTGGGTAGTCATGACAGCTGAGACGTACGCATGATGGCACAACTGGCAGAAATTCGCCTAAAAATCATTGAAACACAAAGGTAAGTTATTTTCTTTTAGCAGCAGAAATGGTCGTAAGCAACGGTGATTTCACTTGACGTACGTTTAGCCCCATTGTGACATCTGCACGTGAAAAAAATTCGATAAGACAAAGTGATTTAGTCAAAGGTGTTTCCGTGAAGGTGGTTGTGTTTGTGGTACATGGCAGAAAAATGAATTGGAATGGTTAATTTGCAAATGCTTTCAGCATTATTCGAATGTCAGAATGGGTACTATTGAGTCAGCTAAATGCACGAATGCCCTCTGGTTCATTTGGTTTAAATTGGCAAAGCAATTGCTCTTTAAATCAATATTGCATACATTTAAGTTACGGCCACATTCGCAAATTATTTATCGGTGGTTGCATCGTGCTACGGTGTCGCGTCATCGTTATTCACGCATCTCTACGTCCCAAGGACTAAACACATCAATCCACTACTGCGTTAACACGCACCAACCAATGGCGCCTTCTAAGTTGACACAAAACACTAATCTTCCTACCTGTTGCTATGGTGACCTGACAACATCGATGAATGAAGGCTACGATACATATCACATTGCGGTTGCACTCACATTCAGACATACTACTGGTTAAATCCTACCGCTGCGTAAAATGGCTTTAAGAAGACTTGCAAATTTGTCGTGATATTGTCAATCTTGGCACTACAAGGATCCACATCGAAACCGATCTAGAATTCTTCAATGCCTAAATGCAATGTCTGATGTGAAGCCGATTGTACCTGCGTACTGTCAGAGCGGTGGAAAGAGCATTACGCACACAGAATTGCAGCATTTATGTATGCATTGGCTAATCGTGATAAAATCATTAACCGAATCAATAGAGAATTGACCATCCGCAACGCATATTAGCTGATTGCCAAACAGCGTCTCAGAAATGTCTTTGAACTCACGCGGAGGCATTAGTCCTGGTGAGAATTCACGCCACAATGGCTCAGTAAAAACATATATTTCACACTTTCCTAGGACATAGTTGCCACCTAAGTATCTCAGTAACCGCATTAATACCTCGTCTTCAGACGGCAACCAGGGCATGGCTACTTATACCCAGGTAGCAACACAGCATCGAAATCACACGCTACGTCAACGAGGATCAAGACCCATCACTTTCACACGTGATCACGATTCAGGTATCGTCGATTTCATTAATCACAGGCAAAAAGTCACTGCCATTGTGTTTTATTGGGATGCAGCTATTTTATTTTTGCAACTAATGTCTTTAATTATGACAGAACATTTAGCTTCATGGCGATATGTCCACTGGTAGTGGCCTTTAACTAGAAACTATACCCGCACATAAGCGAAATATTCCTTCCAAGGCTGCCGCTACCGCTTTGTCAACCGCATGGTGATGGCTTGTGCTTAGTTGGAGGTCACAAATCAAGATAACCAAGCGGTTGGCAGGCGTCTGATTGGTTAGAGGGCATCGTGCAAGCATTTCTTTCCCAATTGTTAAGCAACAAAAATTGAGTCACTTCATGCAAGAAATGTAGCAGCTCGTGCGCACCAACGAGATCATAAAATTGGTTTAGAACCAACGATAACTGCGCCTGTGTGTGCATTTAGTGTATTTCACTTGGCGTCAAGGGGCGTATTTAAGGTTGGTGAGGTGCTTGTCATATCCACTGTGCGTTCCGATTGATAATTTACCACTTTAGTGTGGCACAATCAAATAAAAGGCTTGAAAAAACACGACTGTGGAGACATATCTAACGGCCTAATTTGTACCAAGTAGCGATCTCGCTGCTTCACATCGCAACGATTAACAAATAAAGTCTTGGGCAGCAAAGCATAATTGCATAGTCCGTCTTCACTTCCAGCACAAACTGTACTGAAACTAGATACTAGCAAAGCATGAATCGTTTTTAGATAATCTCCGTAGAGAGAGCATGGGCTTACGATACATTAATCTAACTCGAAATACATATTCGACGGGATATTTGTAAATATCCCCTTGTGCATTGCGACTCTTTTGAATTCATAAACCACACCCTAATAAGGAATAGCTTTAGTCATTTTCTCTGTCCAACTTAATCTTCAGTGTGTCACCAAACCGGACACTAATTGAAAAACCATAAGTGAGAAGAGTGTAGTATAAAGCACATTGGATAATCAAAGACGGTGGAGGGATGAATGCAACTCAACAACCTGACACGCCCCTTGCTTCCACAGTTTGCAGTTTTAGCTTAGGTATATTCCGAATAGGTCATTAGATCTTTGATTGACCACAATAAGTCCCTAAATCCTGGTTCTTAGCCGTTTGTCTACGCATTCATGTAAATCAGCGCATCAGCAAAATGCCGGGCCATCTAGCCAACCATAGAGCACCACACCTCAACAAAGTGTGAGAACAGGCAGTCACTAGCACTCTTCAGCCAAATCCTACCCCAAACAACTCCAGTAAACCTTTTAATCCTATTAAATTGGAATATCATATTTGAAATACGTAATCCCATGACGCACAATTCCAGTGAGCATTCGCAATTAGTTTATTACTATACCATATTTGCAATAGGTAAATTGCTCATTCACACACATTCAACTTTCAAAGCAAAATCAGAATTTCAAAGTACGTTACTGGCAGACCAGGCGATGAAAACCGGAGAACAAATTGGATCCAAATTCTGTCATTGTTCCATTCGAGGATGATTGACGATATTGGGACCACACATTAGCAGGTGAACAAGGCTTGCACGGGGTCCACCAGAGACACACTTGTTGGAGCATCGGGCTGCTGATGATGATGATGATGCTGCCTGCAAATTCATTGTCGCCCAGTCTGTTTGATTGGTGTGCCTGAATTGCAAATGCACGGAAAGAGCGTGTCAACGTGCTATTTGATAATGATTCATTTGAAAAATTTGATAGTGAAAAAAAAGTTGGCTACTTAGCTGCAACTTACGGTCATATTCTGACTCCTTCTCAAATGTTATTTGCTTTGCAATAGCTTTCGAGACACAAGAAGACGCTTGGATCACGTCGGAGGTATTCCTCTTGCGAGGCGCTTCAGGGCACTGTTCAGTTGACTGTGCAATCGGAGGTGGTGTTTTGAGTGGAGCGCTTTCCGCTGGTGTCGTTTTCGGCTGTTCCTGTTGCCCGCTCATTTGTATCCGACGTTCTCGCTAGACGCAATTCTCTCCAATGACTTCACCTCGCCTGCCGAATTCACGTCTATATCGAGACTGTCCAATGAAACTCGGCCTCGACGCTGATTTGTGGGGTGCCGTTTTGTGCGGTTTCACGGTCAATTGGCTATTGGTTTGTTACTAGGGTGTCTGCATGTTGATCCAATTACATGCTGAATATTGCACTTTTACCATTGGTATAGTTGAGTTCGAAATAGTGGAGAGAAGTAGGTGAGAAGTAGGCAATCACAGCAGTCCCACATCTCAATGGTCAATCCTACATCATATCTGAACACCACCAAATAAGAGAACGTAAATGAGTAGCAAGTAACCGATATACATGATGGCAATCGGCTCGTCAGGCCAACAGCTTCAGGCGAATCGCGTGTACGAATGCAGATTAGCAGACCAGAAACTGCTTCGACAACTGCGCCAAATGACGGCTCATTCAAAACGCCACCGCGGGTTGTGCAGAATGACGTGTGTCCAGGCGCCCAAAGAAAGGCCACACCCAGCAACATAAATGCTACCAAGGTGGCGGTAGATGGCTTCAATTCTGTTTCGCAGAACCTTACATTTGACGATGCGTCGGCATTGGACGGTATGTTGAAATAGAGTACTGAATTAATTACTTCCCTGTAGGTCAGAAACAGAGAACACCTGCAAATGGGTCGGCCACCGTTGGAATTCCCCAGCAACGCGTCTGCGAAGCCAGCACTCCAATCAAATGCACCAATTGTCAATGAAATGAAAAACACACCAGTATGTGGCGTCCACAATTATTTCAGCGTTTGATCTCTTGCTCCCTGCCCCTACAATTCATTCGCAGCCGTCTTCTCATCCATCTTTGGAGACTGCATCGATGGCAGTTCAAAAGCATATTTATAGGTTAGAATTTCATTGGCCTCACGGCTGTTGACGTTCCTGTCACGTAACGACTTTGTAATGTCCATTTATTGTGCTTGCGTGCACGTTTAAACTCTTCTAAATAAAATAATTCAGACGATCGAGAGTGGAAGTGGAGTGGCGTTGAGTGAAAGGGACATTTTGCAGACGTCTTCGTGACTGTGCGATGCCTGAATCGTGCTCTTATGTAACCCTTGTTTAGTTTAACAAATCATGGGATAATTTTCTAGTAGTTGGAAATGAAGTCCATGTTTGTCATTGACGGATCTGTATCTCTACGAACGTAGTGCATGCGACGGAATTTGGCCTGTTACCTGCACAATAGTTGCTGTGTTTTAGCTGCTGCTGCTGCTGCACCGAGGTGTGCTGGTACAGTTGATGAACCGACACTGGCGCCTTATCGTCAAGACATTGACACTTGAGTAATCGTCCAGGCTGATGCGTCAGCGTGAATATAAATACATTGCTAGCGGCTTTGTCGTAAACTCCATGGAATATAATTGGTTCTTGGAGATCAAAACGTCGACTTCCGTTTATGGAGAAAGGACTGGTTGTGAACAATGGCTACGAGAAGAAAAGCAGAAAAAGTCGCCAGATCAGAAGACCAAGCACAATCCGGTAGAGTGCGGAACGCCCACGCGTCAACCTACAAAGGATATTATAACAACAACAACAGCAAAGAATGTTGTGAATGATAAGCCGCAAACGCTCGCAACAAAATACAGGTTTACCGGATTTGACCTACGGAAAGAGCGTGGAACATGTGCATTGACTGTCCAATGGGCATGACTTAAGTTGTGATTGGCAATACTCGGAATGACTCCAACGAATATTTCAAGACTGACATGTTGAATGGGACGAATTATTCTACCTCAGTATAAGAGCGTGAAGTAAATGTATGTGAAACGAATGCAATAATGTTGATGGTTGACGGAAATTGTACCCGCAATGTGTTTGCCTTCATGGCTACGAATGAGTCCTGGTGGCTACTAAGGCCTCCACGTCTCAGAGGTAATCCCTTCACCTCAAAGCCGCTGAAACTATTTCCCCTCATTATCCAGGTATCAACATTAGCGCCTGGTTACCTTTCGTCAAAGACCACGCAGAGCATTATGCCCAGGTACCAACCCAATAACATCTCACACACGGTGTTAATGAAGATCCACTATCGCCATTTTCAGATTGTCGGCTGTCGTCAATCACAAGAATCATATTCTCATTAAGAAGGCAATAACTAGACCACAACGCGCAGCTCATTTTCAAAATACTCAAATTTTAGCTATTATCTTTGTGGCTCATCGTGCAGACAACCAACAAGCAAACCAAAAGCCAAATGAACTTAAAACCGCACAAAACAACTCACCAACAATCAGCGTTGACACACGGCTTTATTGGACACTCTCGATGCAATCGTGACTTCGGCAGGCGAGGTGAAGTCATTTGAAAGAATCGCGTCCAGCAAGAAGGCCGGATACAAATGACCGGGTAAAATGGACATCCGACAACGACGCCATCAGAAAGCACTCTACTTGAAGCACAACCTCGTATTCCACGGTCATTAGAACAGTACCAAGGAGCACCTCGCAAGAGGAGGCCCTCCAAAGTGATCCAAGTGGCTGGTGATATCGTGGAAGCTATTGCAAAGAAAATGACATTTAACAAGGCGTCGGCACTTGAGCATAAGTTGGAACTAACAAGCTAACTTGTATTTGTCGACTGAATCATGAAATAGCACGTTGGCATACTCCTTCCATGCATTTGCAATCCAGGCACACCAATCAAACAGACTGGTCGACAATGAATTGATAGACAGCAGCAGCAGTACCCCTAGGCTCCAATAAGTGTGTCTCTGGAGGACCTCTTACAACTCTGTTCGGGCTGCTAATTTGGGGTCCCAAACTCGTCGATCAGCCTCGAATGGAAAAATGGCCGTAGTCGGATGCAATTTGTTCTTCGGAATTCATCGCCTCCTCTGCCATATACGTACTTTGAAAACGTGCCTTGGTCATGACTGTTGAATGCGTGTGCATATATGTTTTCCTAATTTCAAATATAGTGGCGTTTTGAATTTGACCTCATTTGCAGCAGAGGTAGAAGATATCTGATTGGATAGGGGATGTGCCACTAAGATGCACATCCAACGACATCGGCCAAATCTCATCTTCTTTCCTCCACATTCGCAATGCATCTCCACCGCCCGCCCGCCCGCCCGCCTGTGATATGCCAACTTCAACTTAGACGTCCGTCAGTGTTAAGCTTGAAGCATAAATGAAAGTCAGTTTTTTTATAAATATTCATTAACAAACGACCTGCGCTAAACAGCACAAACTCTAGCCTAATATGCCCCAACTTACTAAAATATGGTCTTATTGAATTTCCGATGTCGCTGATCAAAGTTTGTGTTCTGCAACAGTTGTGCGTGTTGCATAATTAGACGTCCGACGATACCAGAGCAATTCACTTCGGCCCTATTCACGCG
>UXSR01000917.1:0-14463 GCA_900604375.1 Mesocestoides corti | reverse complement strand
GTCTCTTTAGTACTTGCATGAGTACGTATTGCGACAATGAACGGTAATTTTAGGCTGAAGCCAAAGCAGTTTTTTGGAATATGATCAGTAAGCCTCCTATGGGAATTGTCAAAGGATAGACGTAATTCAATCTACTATTGAGCTTTTAGTTGCTGTGGAATAAAATTGTGATCATGTTGATGAAATCCGCTTTAGTTGCTAAGAACGGGTCCCAGAATTGCAATGAGTGGAACAGGAGTGTTTACTAACTACAAACAGCGGCAAAGTGATGAATAATTGTGTTGTCACCGTAAAAAAATTTATCATGTAAATTAGGAAGCATCATGAGTGTAAAAGTCGAGAGGTATGAATAATTGCGGGCTCTGACAAAACTGACAGAGGCAATTAGAAAAGCCGCAGTCGATAAAGCACATAATCTGTACTCAGTAAAAAGGCTGCATCTTCATTTTTCATTTGAACAAGAAATTTGCAGTCTGAGGACGTCAATAATGACAAAAAGGAAAAAATTAAATGCAAGTCTTTGTCTTATATACTAAATTAATTTAGATAGCAATAAATGGGGAAACAATGGAGAAAATACGTGAACCGAAAAAGACACAAGACCAGAGAAAAGGGCCAATGGTGGATTTAACCGGTATTTTTGAGCTTTTACATTATTTTTGGCCGCGCGTAATGAAGACAGATGGGACACTGCGAAAAACCAATCAAAGTAGACAACTGGAGCACAGCGTAACCACTAATAATAGGTTTAGCTTTGTTCGGACAGAGTTCCTGAGAACCACTTAAGCACGTAAGTGTAACCAAAGCAAAAGAACTTCGACACTAAGTTTGTAGACTGAAACACAAATCCATCAGGGCCATAAGCTATTTACGATACAGACAAACGAAGACAAAACGAACCAAATTTAGCTTCGGTTGTGCGATTCGACACATTTTCATCTTTTTGCCATTAAAAGACATTTTAAATTATTAGATCTTGTAAATACTTGGAAAGGAACCAAGATTCACTATTTTTTGCTTGCCAAACTGAACAGCCAAGGGAGAGTCACAAACACATGTTCACCTATCCGAGGCTTATCAAATTACAAACGAAAAATAACATGAGCGTTTAGTGAGAATAAATGTGCTGTAATTTTTTCCAGAACAAAAGTAATAACTTTAGAATGGCTGACAAAATGAAAACAAGTTTACTAACCAGCAGATCGATATGAGGAGCAAAGGCCTCGAAATCCGCCTCCGAAACAGACTCGGCATCAGCCATATGAAAATCTTCCTAGGAACAAAGAGAAGTTACGCGATAAAGTATAAGCAAATTGTACCAGCAAAACCATTACTGCAATAGTTTACTTAAAAGGAAAACTACGCCAAGACTAGATGGGTACGAAGCAAGAGAATGGTAATTTAGGCGATAAAGAAAAATAAAGAAGTTGAGATGAAAGTCAACACGATTCGACGGCAACGAAAAAAGAAAACGCTGTCAGGTCGTGATAACCACTTTTGTTTTTAACGGTAGAGACAGGATAACATCGTAGCACTGCAACATTTCCTAAAGTCAACATCGTCAACATAGTACCAGTACGGAAGGCTTTGAAGAAATTACTAGATTACTAGATTGAATCAAAACATGTTAAACAATTTTAATAAAATTGGAATGGGCCAAGCGGCATCTACTTAAAGAGTAGAATATAAATATATTGAGCAGAGAATAAAAACGCTCTGCTGACATTCATGAAATAAGTAAAGTGCAAGAAGGAATACACTTGTAAAAACGTCACCTCGACACCAACAATAAATTTACTGCTTAAAGATTTTGTTCAATTAGATACAAATGACGCAAACCAGGTCGGAATACATGTTACAAAACAAGCTATGGTGTATTATTTCTCCAAAAGCATGAACATAACAGCATTTGAAAACATTTTGTTCGGTTCAGACAAAACACACAACGCAGTACAAAAATGTGAAATTTTGGTTGTTTATATCCCAAGAGACTTACATTCTCAAACATCAGTGGTCGATTCGGGAGGGGATAAGATTTGCTCGGGTTTTCAATAGGTGCAACGCTAATTCGCCAGAACGACCTTATTCATAGATAATTAAAGATTGTCATACTTAATAGCTGAAAGTGTAGATTCAGTCTTTGCATGCGATTCTGCATCACGTTTGGCATTTAGTTCGGGAGAATCGAGAAGGCCATGAGACACATTCTCATCGAAAGTCCAAATAAGACGCTCAAGCGATGCTTCTAATTGCAATCCATTAGAAATTTCAAAAGGGTCAGATAATGAGCGCTTTAGGACACCTTCATATGGCTTATCTAAGTATTCACTCTCTTCAGGGCCCGACAACTCATCAACGTCGAGAATGGCAATTGGGGCATTGGGAAAATCCATTTCCTGAGTGCGCCACTTCAAAGGCCGACTCTTTTGATAAGTATAAACAGCACGTAATAGTGACAGTTTGTAGTCAGATATTTAGCATTGAAAAAAGCTTTAGTAGCTTAACCACATACAGAAGAAAGTATAGTTATGACTTATTGTGATGAAATGCTAGACTGTTGTAGAGCTTAAGCAAATTTTGGAAAAATTTGTTGAATAATGTTAGAACCAAACAAACGATGCACGACGAGCTGTTGAGAGCTGGAATTCAGTGTCCAAAATGGCATTTAATAGTCATTGAATTTTAACGTGAGTTACGTTGACAAACCTTTGAGGATGATGATGTGATTTAAGGTTCCGAAAAACAATTGTAATTCGATCTGCTTAACGTGCTTGTAATCAAAGGTAAAGCTAACTTTATTGCGTCGATCTAAAAGTCCAGTGTCTTACACCTTGCCAAGCTCTGGAACGATAAACGCAAGTTGATTTTTACCATAGGATAAATATTAGACTAACTTGCATCATAATGTAAGGGAATGCACTTAAAACTTTATAACATCTACAATATAACGTGAGCTTAAAACCTACTATATATTAAATATATTTTCTTTTTGGCGTATAGGAAAAAAGCTCACAAGATCCTTTAATTCTACTAGACTATTTCACATAAGTGTTACACATGAAAACGGTTCTTCTCCTGCAATATGACTCACCACACAATCTTGACACAAACAAGCTTAGTAATTTATTGGTGGCATGCGTTTAATTTAGCATAAATAGTTACTCGGAGCTTGGTCAGCCACGAAATCTTTCGAGGCCCATGATATCAGGACTTTTGCAAAAGGAATTCAAAACTGGATCACTCAATTTACTTATATGCAACTTCAACGCAAGCTCTTATTTCATGTTCTATCAAAAAATGTTTTATATTAAATACCAATTCATCGCAAGGTTTTACAGAGCACAGTTAATAAATGTTTTGTAATTTAGAAAAATTACTGGAAACCTGAAAGTTCTTAGTGAGGTTATCATCTCATGTTTTGCCTAAAGGTGCTGGGCTATTAGTCTCGAGTTTCATAATTATGTAAAATTAATATAAAATTTGCACAAACCATTCTGTGAAGCACCCATGTCTTTGTCCTAATTAGGACCCAATTGTATAAAAACTATCACCGCAACTCAGTAACACATCGGTTTTTAGTGTATTAAAATTATATAACAGAAAATCAAGTAATTTAAACTTCTGTGTTTTAACGCATTATAATCAGGTTTTACAAAAACATTTTAATTTTTTTAAACGCCTCAATTTTGGTGTGTGCGTGCTATTCATCACTTCAATTTTGCTACTTCGTAACATTTCTGCTTCCAGCGATGTCAAAGCAGAACTTACCAAGTTATCCTGTACGTTCGATATTCTCCCGCTTTCTAAAACCAGGTTTTGTGTTTTTTTATATACAGTTCTGTAGTTTTAAATCTTCTAAATCGTTATAAAATTTACTAATTTACTATCACTTTTTACTTCTGTTTTTTTTTAAAATTAAAATGCTTTTTATTCTACTCATAGATTTGTTTCTAATTGCGCCCGTTTTGTTTCACTCCACAAATTTTGCTCCATTATTATAAACTGTTGTAATTGTGGTTAGTATGCATCTGGACCTTCAGTACCATAATCTAGCTGTCATGCAGTTTTCCCTTGTGAAATGCTTACCAAGCACAACACCTTTGTGTCGATTCTATTAGGCAATTGATGTTGTCAATGTTTGATGTAGCTACATGTCAGTTTTTCTGCTTAAATCATACACTCAACAACTACTCAGTCATGTTTTGAGCCCAAGTGGTGTCCAGCATTGTCAGTAATTTAGGTTCAGTTTTTTCTGCCGTTTTTTCTTTCACAACTGTATGGGGTATTAGTTCCAAGTATCCTACCGCGATTATTTATAACTTTCGTAATATATTGACAAGTCGTTTGGGTACTGAAATATTTTGGCATCTTTGAAGCAATGAGCTCTTTTTATTTGTCATGCTTTGTGTGGGACACGTCGCTGCCCAAGCCAGTACCTTTTGTTTCGGCTTTATGTAACCAGCCAGTCTGGTGGTTCCTCTTCGTTTCTGCATTGTTGCGTCAGTATCGTTAAGTGGCATTTCTGGTTCTTTAATCTTGTTTTGGATATTGCAATCCTATTTTGTAAAACCAACACTGCCGTGCACTGCATATTCACGTAACTTGTGTTTTCACTGACGGACGAACCAATTTAATGTCCAGAGCAGCCTATTAAAACTCGTATTTATCAAGAATAAGCTCCCAACCACAATGACTAATTTCACGAAAATATTTTTTTAAATGTTCATTTGTATATACATGCTTTGACCACGGATGATTATGAAATTTTCTTCTTTCTGAGATCTTCAGACAGAATGCTTGAGGTTTTTGTCGAAACGCCGTAAAACTCTTCGTTGTGCTTCTCTTTATAAAAAGCGCACTCCGTGTTAGCGGTCGAATTTCGCTGTTTTTTGAATTCCTAGTCGCTAGTTTACTTCCCCCATTTTTTCACCCGTTGCTACCGTTCGTCTGTTGTCGTACTTACATAGACGTTTACCCCTAATTGGGCCAAAATATTTTAGACAACTTCATACCATGTTTATTCATACAGAAAACGTGCCACTCAAACTTCAGTTGACAATACGATCGTATCTCCACAAATCACAAATGCGATGCCTCGAATGGACTGAAAATTTCAGTCTTCTTTTGATCAGACGAAGGAAGCCGCAATTTCCTTAAATGTTGATGTTTCGTTTATTTTACATTGATGTAGAAAGTGCAGAACTCGCCGTGTTCAATAGCTTCAGTTTTAATCCCACAATGTTAATTTCTTGTTGAAAATTCTGCCGGTTCCTGCAACCAACTTTACTAAATAATCTGTCCATATTACATGGTATGAATGGAGATAAATCCTAATGCAATATGTGTACATTTTAGGATAGTCGCTATTCGGTGATTACTCGGCGGGCTTATTCTTCATGTACAGGACAACCAGAACGTAGTTCTGTGGCTTGCCCAACCGCTGGTTCACAGATGTGCGTTCTAAACCCTTCGTTCGCTGTGCCCTCCATAACTTACGTTCGAACACTGTTGTTTTACTTGTTTATTTCCTTTTTGTCACCTCTTTCGGCTTCGGTTTAAATCCATAAATGTAGTATTGTAGTTGATTGATATTGGTTATCTCATGCGTTTAGTTACTCGTGGCAAACTCTCAAATTGCCTAAATTTGGTTTGGTTTCTACTACAGACTAGAATTTAGGCATTATTTTATATAAAAAATGAGGTGTAGCATTGTATGTGTCTTTTGATTTCCAAACGATAAGGTTAAGTAAGCTTTTGTTATACTAAACAGTCTACTTGAGAAGCCCAGAGTGTGGGGGTTAGCCGGAAGCTTTTCTAGGTTTCGTGGTACACCTGTGGCGTGACCAGATAATTCTTACGACCTATCCCTAGGCTGAAAAGTATTTTATTCTCGTTAAGCGGTCCTTTAACTCCAACTTCTAGGGCTCCACCGTCAGCGGCCATTCCCGCAAAAGCAAAGTCAAAAAGTGCTACTGCAACGTATATCTCCAACCTTGTAGAGGTGAGTTTTGGCTTTGTTCGAAGCACAAAGCACTTGATTTTTGATCGTATCTTCTGGAAACTACCTTCTTCCCGCCCACCTTTTAACATCTGTAAGCGTTTTTATTCAAACACAGGAGTTTGCCTTAAGAAGTTTAATATTTGCAATTAGAAACGCGGTTTGATCAATAAGTCGTACAAGACAGTCATAATAGTGGCCTTGTTGCTGTCCCACTTCCATCAAAGTGTCGCTACAGCATATCTAATAGATCAATCCGATTTTAGCATCTAATCTGACTAATGTTTTACCCTCGTCTCTTTGTGTTTGGTTTTTGCAGTTTCTCAGCGACACCGGCTACGAGGGTCAAGTCTCGCTCAAAGCCCTACAAAGCCCGAGTCAAAAATTAGTCTTTTCAATATTTTCACACATTATGACACATTTCCTCCCCAATTTTTTTGTGCCAACGGACAAGGTAGCTTGTGAAGACTACTTTATCAAGTAAGATATTCGCACACACGCGCGCATTTATATGGCAGCATTCGTCCATGGTACCCTCAATTGTTGTAGCAACAAAAGTGGCTGTTTTACGCGCTTTAAAAATGGTTAATTCTTTCCCTATCGCCTTTTCAGCGTTCTACACAAGTACCTAACTATTATCACTGATTCGGCCATTTTAGTCCATGTACATTGCCAGAAGTTTCGGGAAATATTCTATTTTTAATTTCAATGGCTTTAATTGGATGCATCCTTGTTTCCTTCGGAACTATCTCCACATAGAAACCCCATAAAACAGTGTTAAGTACCCTCGTAAATCTCATGGAACCCTTTGATGAGTTCATTTGCGAGGTAGAACAGTCCGGATTTTCTTCAAGGATTTTAATGACCGACCATCTTAGTACTTTTCGGTAGTGTTCGTGCGTACGTTATTTCCATGAATCGTGATCGCTCGCTTTCGAATTAACTTGGTAACTTAATACTGCCACCAAACAAGTGTTGGAATGTAACACACTCCGGAAACTTGACTTTTATCGAGTTCCAAATACAAATGTAAAATGGTTTATGAAACAAATTACTTTGCTTAGCAACTTGAAGAAATTAGAGACCCTTAGAAGCAAGTGCGTCACCAGTGAGTGCTTGTTTGCGAAGATTAATGTCCTTGGCAGACACTCGTCCTAGTGTCGCGTTGTCCTCTTTAGTACACTAAAGTCGTTTGGTTATCCCGTGACGCTGAAACGAAGCACAGTCACAACTCCAGGGGCTCCGCACTCGGCCTCGCAAATTCTGTCCGCCCTCGACTGGCTTCGGAGTGAACTCACGACAGCCCAAGCTGTACGTCTTTGTACCTCATAATTCCTTGTCCTTGCTTAATTGATACCCTAGCTAGGGTTTATAGCATCCTAATTTTGGCGCCAAGGTCGGGTCCACTGGTGAAGTTGAACTTAGTTAAATGGCTATGTGTCATCCAAGCCAGTAACTGTAGTGGCAGTAAAAACAGTCCTAAAAGTGTGCCCACGTTTCAACATCGGAGGGTTTCTAATGTCGGCGTCAACTATTCTACTGTTTGGTGGCACGTAGCAAGGGAAACAGCGACTGAATTGGCGGGAAGGACTTCAGCCTGCATCAACCCGTCTCAATGCCATTTAACTGCTCAGCATGAAATGAATGCTTTCGCAACCAAATTTATACGTACTTACCCGCAGTTTACACAAGAATTTTGGATTGCCCCTTCGCTAACAGCTGGTGTGAAATTCGATTTGAGAGGCTGCCAAGTTTTTTGCTAACCCAATTTGCTTTTGGGCGTTTTATGTCGATTCACCCTTGTCCCAAGAATACACGGGTGAATGATGACGAGTGTAAGTCTTCTACATCTTGTAAAGTTACCCCTAGCCTCATCTAGCATCTGTTAGGTTAGGTGTTTGTCGCTTTTGCAATGTTTAACCACAGGCAGAATTACCCTCTTTTGGTCTCAATTTTAGAAAATGGATGACGTCATTTTTGCGCCGCCTGGTGAAGACGGTTCTGTGGCTAAGTTGATTTTTGATCTGCTTCTCGATTGCGTTGCCGAAAACACTGTCGAGCCACCATCTCACGCCCGAGAAGTATGCTGGGCTATTTCACGTCTTTTTTTGGCCTAACTCAAAATCAAAGCTGCGGATTTGTGGTCTACTATTGTTGCCCAAAGTAGAGAGCGTTTGCGTACCATATTAAGCCATCTCTGCGGTTTGATGCTTTGCAAAAAAAATAATATTGTTTCTGCAAATTTATTGGATGTAAAAAAGGGCACTAGTATTAATTGAATATTTCACTTTTCATGTACCTTTAAAGTTGGCCGATCAAAACCAATGATTACTTTCCCGACCGTCACGTTCACCAATTTAGTAAAACCAACTTGTGGTATTTCAAAGATTTTGCGTTATAATTTTTTGTTTAGAAAATTTGAGTTCTAGTAACGCTCTAGTTGTTTTGGTTTAGAACATTTTAAATTAATGCCAAATGTCGCTGGTACCATTCAGTTCCACCAAAAGATAGTCAACAAATTGTTGGATGGGGATTTGTAGATTGAAGTGTCAGGAGTGATTTGAAGTGCTCATTGGTTTGACTGCCACTGTCCTGTGGACACGTTTTAATGACATTCGAGATCTTTAAAGCGTCTACCGGATTTAACTTGTTCAACCATCGCTTGTTCCCCTTGCTTCGCGTGGATAGAAGTTCGAGGGTGCTTGTGCCCAATGTCTGGGTTGTCGTCCTGAAGACGTTGCCGAGTTAGAAGCCCAGTTGGAGGAGCTGGAAAACCAGCCGTCGGCTTCAAACCTTGTCCAGCAAGAGCGCGAGCTGCGGGCACTTGTGAGCTCGTCTGAGCGAGAGGTTGCTGAGCAGAATGACAAACTGCAGTATCTCTCTGCAGTTTTGCCAGAAGCCGAGGTTTGTTGATGCTGATGTAATGCACTTTTATTTCGAATTCTCACCCTCCTTCAACTCGCTATTTTCAACGCCGTTCGGATTTTCGTAGATGACGTCATTTGAATTTCCAGGACCTATGTGATCTGAGTTGGCAAACTCTTAGCGATGAATGAGCCTTGTACTTGTTCGATTCAGTAATAGCGTATTGGTTTCGTTGTTTGCAGAGTCTGTAGGTAAAGGTTGAGGTCTTAGACGGTTCTGAAAATTCCATTGGGTCTTACTAGGGAACAAATGCATTCTGTGTCTTGGCCGTTGGGGCAAATTGTAGCAAACAAGGTAACAAGCACCCCATTCATAATTTTACTGCATGACTTTAGGTAAGGAAGACGGAATTCGCCAGGTTGAAAGTTGTCTATGCAATTTTAATTTGAGAGTCAATTAAAGGATTTAATTCCTATTGTAGAAATTGTAATTGTGCTTTCGAGTTATTCCAGCTCTTTAATTATAGGCTAAAGCTGAAGCTGCCGCCTCCAAAGTCAAGAACATTCGCCAACAAGTTTCAGAAATTGCAACTGAAGTTCAAAATCTCGAAAATCTTGTGTCGTCACAGCAATCTAAGTGAGTTCTTATTTTGTCAGCTTTTGTTTTTCTTGTTGTACACATTTGATTTTCGTTGTTAATGTGTACTCATAGTTTTGGAGTCCAAGTGATACCCCGACGCTATCTGGTTATCGCATTTTCTGACGACGACATTTAACAACAAAATGTGGGAAATTAACTTCAAGCTAAACATTCGGCTATACTCATCTGTAAATGTCTAAGACCTGCTAATACTATAACCCCCATTTACTCATCTCGAAGATTGATCACGTAAAGATTTACCAATTACACAGGCTGCTAAACTTATTTGAACCAAAAAAAGAACGCGCATTTTGTGCATTATAAGTGGAATAAGACGATTGCGTGGCTAACACATCCTCTTTCTCGAATTGCCAAAATTACCAGTGTGTCTTGTTAGATTTACTGGCTGTGTCAAAGAGGCGCATAACTTGCTGTTTTCTGGTAGTTTGGCATCTTTAAACGGCCCTACTCATGTAAGTCAGTTTTGCTATGACAAAGTGTCCTTTTAAACCCCATCTGGGGTTTAATCTGGATAAACTAAGCTTGACTGACCGGTATACCTTAAAGCCCCGCGTTTTGGTTTGTTTTCCAGCGGGAGATTGTTGTTGATCACATTGTTGGTCAGTTTATTTGCAGTAACCCCTCAACCATGCGATGGTATCACTAAGGTTTTATTGCAAAGCCTATTCGGCCACCCTAGTTTGAGTTATTAAGTTCAAATGCCAAGCCATGTATTCTGATGTGTTAAATTTTCCGACTAATTGGCACGACTGACGTTTTTAAGGAAGACGAATCAGATTTTTTCTTCGGTAGTATTTGCAGGAGTAAAAGTGAAAATCTTGCTATGCAATGAAGCGACTTGCCGATTTCTGTACTCTTTAGGTTCGGTGACATTGTGAACTCTTATCAGCGTCTGGTCGAACACTACCAACAGCGTTTAAATGTGAAGCAAGAGTTGGTCAAACAGCTGAATGAACGCACCATCGAACTTGGGCGTCTAGACAAGCCAGTAGCGCCTGCTCTCGACGAATACAATTCTCTGGCCGTGCAGTTAGTAAGTACACTTCTTTAAAACTGAAATTACCTCAGAAATATCCATTATGTGGTATTTGTTTTCGCAGTAAACATAAGTCACGATTAGGGCTTGAAGTCCATATTTAGTTGAGAGAAGGCAGTCTATTAGCACGAAATCTGTACATGGCCTAAGCTTCATGCCTAAGATCTCCTTTTAAGGGAACTTTGTGGTTCTCGTATAGGATAGTTATTGGTTTGCTGTAGTCAACACATCTGTGGCATTTTTCTGCAGGCTGGCGTTGACTGTGTACTGATGTATCTCGGCACTTGTCCGTGTACAGAGGGACCAGAATATCAGTGTTTTTTAAGAATTTAAAAAAATCTCTATCTAGTCTCTCATGTTCTCTTGATAGACTGATCCCTCCCTGCCGCAACTAAAGATGCGTTCCTACCTGCACACTTTTGACCCAGTGAAAGAGATCCCCATCATTTGTGCTGAACTCGCTGAGGTCCACGCAAAACTGAAACAGTCGTGCGATTGCAACCAAGCTGAAGTGGCACGTAAACGCAGCGAGCTCGCCTCCTTGGAGTCCGAATTAAGCAAGAAGGTCAGTTTCTCCGGCGGAAAAGTAACACTCGGGTGGCTTTCACAGTGCGCACAACCTTTGCTGCAGATCAAGTTAAAATCCATGATAATCAGCGCTTTCTGTGTATTGCTGGGCTGCACGCGATTTTTTAGGGATGTTGAAGTTGACAAAGGTACCTTCACAGCTCAAGATCGGTATTTGTGGAGCCCCTTGTCAGGGCAAATGCCTATTTTAGCCCCCATCACCAGAATTGCTATTCACTATTGAACGCACAAATCGATGCCCGAGAGTAATGGCTTTTAACTTTGATTCTTAAACGGAAGGAGTGGGTTGGTTCGTTTTGTTGCTTCCTCACATGTGGATTTCTTTTGGTTCACAGAATGCAGATCTGGAGAGGCTTGAAGGGCAGTTGCTTGAGTCGAAGAACCACCATCAGGACCTGGAGCGCCAAGCCGCGTTGAAGAAGGAGGCCCTTGACCGGTGGACTCTTGAAACCGACACGGCCATCTCGGAGGCCTCCCAGTCAGCTGAGGCACGTCGGCGCTACCTCAAGAAGGTTGAAGCCGACGTTAAACAGTATCAGGTGAGTCGCATCCCCACCCTCGAATCCACGCCACACCCTGCTTCTCATGTAGGGCAGTTTGGTATGTGGTTGGTTCCTTGATCAACGCAAACGCCCGAGATTAAACCTTCAATTCACGGTTAAACAATAATGTAGAGCATTTCAAACCTGGCAGACGTGGTCGCGCTGACTCCAACCAGGCCAAGTCCAATTCTGTTCAGAATTGATTTTTTAAACAAATGAAGATTGGTGCCAATAAAACAGCCGCACACATTGATTGCTTTTCTCCCATACGCATAGCACAAAACGCATTTTTTGATGTTCTCTCACGCATATCCAGCCTTCTATGATACGTGTGTTTAGTTGGAACTTTCGGGTTGGGGCAAATTTAATGGCTGCCTACAAGATTTCATCTAAAACACTCATGATTAAGAAAATATTTTTTGCGAACATGTCCTCCGTTGGCATTGATATACGTTCATTAACTTGGCAGTCAATATATAATTATAATACGCACTATGTGAAAAACCTCTATTAGATTACGAACATTGCTTTTTCACCAGACTGATGTCAACCAGCTGTTCTTTACACTGGTACCCCTGTTCCTGCTGAGTTATCACGTTGTCAAATAATTTCAAACGTAACCCTGCTACTATAAATTAACAAGTAGCACGTCTCCCACTTCCTGTTTTTGGATGAAACAACCACCTCGCCACTGCATTCGCAGGCTGTGCTCCTTGTTGGTGTGCCAAATCCACAGTTTATTTCCCCTTAAGGTGATATTCGGCATCCCACTTACTAGCACCCTTCAGAACGGAATTCTTGCTCCATTGAATGTTACTGAACTGTGGGATTTGTTCACTAGCGAGTTCATTTTTTGCTCTCGTATTAACAGAAGGACTATGAGTATTACCTAGACCTGAATCAGAAGATGGGTTCCTTCACTGCGAAGTATCGGAAAGAAGTAATCGAGTTTGTGCGCTCGGTCAAAGTAAGTCTACTCCTTTGCTTCTCTTTGTTTTGCACTCGTTCGATGTAGAAAATGACTGTGGTCATGAGGTATTCCAAATAGATCTCTTACCCCTTGGAAACAAGAAGGTTCGCGAAATTTGCTCTCAGTTGTAGTGTAGTTCACCCTTCCGGGGAACTGATCAGTGCACGGTGCATTTTTCGCAAATTGCGGTTCCGCGTGATCCGCACCACCGCCTGTTTTGCCGCACAGTGTACTCACCCCTTTTTAGGAGCGAATCCAAACGATGGCTGATCGGCGACGAGCGGAGGAGAATAAGCTCGAGGAGACAATGGCCCACCTCGAGTCACAGGTGTCCCAGCTTTCCACCCAAACAGAAGCCCTCATCAGTGATGCAGCATTGCTGACTCAAACGGCAATCTCATCTTTGAAAACCGATATTTAAATATTTTTACTTTCTACGAGTGCATTGAATAAATTTTTACGCAAACTGCTACCAATGAGGGTCTCTGCAAATTTACCAAATTGAATTATGCTTTGGGTAGTTTTTGAGTGCCGTAACACTTTCTAATTAGTTGGTTCTTCTGGCGGCCTGCTGTAATCGAGGCGACTATTCTCTCTGTCTTTCCTCACCTTACATCAAACCACTCCCATTTGAAAATGAATTCTTAATAAATTCAAAAAAGAATGCGTGCGCATCACATAGTGCAAATGTCTGGCGTGTTTGGAGCAATGCAAAAGCCCTATGTAAAGCCTCTTTACATTCTGCACTCAAGTACAGGTTAAAATTGTTCACCTGCTACACAGAATTGAAACGCGATGGTGTAGGGATTTTGTGTGACAAAAAATTTAGGTGGATCTGGTACAACTGACTGGCCCTAGCTAACAAACGCCAATTCTGCCCGTTTTTGGTCTCTTGGCGCTGTCGGTGCGACTTGAGGTCTTCTTACGTGGCGCTTGGACATGTTGTGGCACGAAGTACGCAAGACAGAAATGAGACGAAGGGGAGGTGGGAGACTCGAGGTCGCAGCTAAGTTGTGAGTGTGGCTTCACTTTGCATAAAGTCGTGTCTGACTAGTGGAGCTGTCGATTAGACCTGTCTGGATGGAATTGGGCAGATATCAACGACTGCATTAGTAGCCCGGGCGGGGGGAAGTTAATTCACATGAGAGCTTAAGCAGACGGCGCCACATGATCGGTAAAACAGCTATGAAAAGAGGAGGGCGAGAAGTATGAGGGTCCAGCGACCAGGTTAATGGACGTGAGACAAAACGTTTCGAGGCAGATGCTCGTTGTTAAAAAACAAGAAGACGAGTTGGTTTTATTAAACCTGGCACGATTTCTGCGGACTTCTAAAGGTATGAGAGGCTCAATTATTGATGACGTGAACGCTGGGTGCCTGCGGCAACACGAGTACCTGCGCCGTCTCACCAATGCCACGAGTGCCGTTGATTCAGTGCGCCCTGGTGACATGGCTGTCTCAGCTTGTCAAAACGTCGATCTTATCTTCACAGGCACCAACTGGTGTCACCGAGTGTCGGCCATTCGGTCATACAACAACGCAGCAAACACCATGAAAGCACTTTAGGCAATGCACCAAAAAGGGCACTGGCAAGGCTTCTATTACGACCTTGGTCACGAACTAACAAAAGCTCCTCACGTGGTGTAACGAAAACCAAGTTGACTTGTGGGGCAACAGCCCAACTCACATCTCACCAATCTGCTCATAACGCTTCTACGTGGAGGCACTTCTCCAGACTCGAAATCCTTCCACACTTCTATGCACAATGGTAAACTCCAACAAAAACATCCTTACTCATCCGACGTT
>UXSR01000916.1:0-14465 GCA_900604375.1 Mesocestoides corti | reverse complement strand
GTAATTAAAACATGTATTGTGGAAATATATGAGTGAATCTAATCTCCCTTACCCAAACAGCAAATTGCAAGCTAAAAATTAGTGATTAGCGATTCAGCAACCATGTTTATATGAGAAGTCAGGTTGCACTATGTACAACTAAAAGCGTTCTTAGTTTCTAGATGAAGTCAAATTTGTGCTACTTAGCCACCACGCAAACGATATTGTTACCCTACCAATAGGAATTGCTTTATCACGTAATTAGGTCAGCCATCTATTTTTTGGCTTTTTGTTTTTCTTGTTCTTTTTTGTTCTGTTTTATAACTCATTCTCCAACGCTTGTCTTTAAACTTCTTGAAATCTAGCCCTTGATTTATCTTGAAGAAATAACCTCAGGTTTCAAGGGTACTTATGAAGCAGTTGGCAAATTGACCAATGGACGTTAGATCGTTTTTTTACCTCATTGAAGGCAGGCAAATTCATTCATACGAGCATGCTCTGGGGCAGTAATATAACCCCTAGGATCCACTCAGTCTTACCTTTTTTTAACTACAGGAGCCCTATCTCCATCTTTCTACACCAAATTAACTGTGAACCTTTGAAGTCATTTGGTTTTTTTTCGTTTTATTCTTTCGATATTTTGTCTTCGCAGTTGATAATTGCAGGCTTCTACAGAAAAAAGGGCTACATCTCTCACTATGCCTTAATACTGATTATGCATCATTGATAATAAATCAAATCTCGTTGATGGCTACTAAGATCCCAAATAGGAAGATATGTTAAGTGCGAGCACGCTAGAAATCTCTTCCATGACGATAAAACTTAGGGATTAGACAACTCTTTATGGCCGTAAATTCTGAATTCCTTGCAACCCACTATATCGTGTCTGGTCAAAGGTTTTTCGGACTTGAGCCTGGGATAGTCTCGTGTCAAGAACTTGATTTCATGTAACTAAAAACTGATAATTTCCCAGCTGAGTAATAGTCTGCAACATTTAGAAAATGAAAGCGATGTTGCATCTGCAGGTAAGTGAACAAACTGGATAGACTTTCTGCTAAAAATTTCTTAATGGGGCACATTTCCAAGGCGCCACTAACATTACTTGTTAGGTTTTCATGGGAACTAAGGAAGCACATCGTTTTAACTTGAGAGAAATGTGAACAGGTTGCTTCGGCTTCACCCTCTGTCTTTCCGTCGACTCAAGTGCTCACCAACAGTCTCCATTTCTGGGGATTAGCTGTCTGCACCGTAGTTTTGGCCATCATTACCATCCACAATTCGTCCTGATGTCCCTCTTCTTGTTCATGCACTTTGCCTCAATTAGATGTAGTGGTTCAGTGCTCTGTTCGCTAATATATCCAGGGTGTTTTGCAATTCCATTAACTTTTATGGGCGAGAGTGTCGCAGAAGTAAAGCTATGTTGCTGTGGCAACTACAATGGGCATCAGAAGCGCTATTTGTTTTTTGGAACCTTACTTTATCCATCTATGCAAAACAATGCTTAACAGGCTCTATTTCCTATTTTGACAGATGTGGCTGAAAATGGACGAAAGAATAGGCAAACAATTAGAGAGTAAGTTTGTTGGCTGTCAGGTTTGTCTAGCAACATTTTTACCCTCATAACGGCAATCTGTGATTTGTCCGCGCAAAGCTGTGAAAGCAACATTACACTCGTATTGTAAAATATCCGCTGGCTTTAGCGAAGATTAGCACTTGTGAATCACTCCAGTATTGTTCGGAATAATTATCAATTCAAATACTGCAAATGAAGTGGGTTATACAATCCCAAATATCAAAAAATGGACGAAAAGAAGGAAAAAAGGCTTAATGTTTACGTGGCACGATAAATAAAAGGCATTGTAAATTTTATATTAATGGTGGCTGGTTCTTTATTCATGAAAGGAAAATGGTTCTCCTAACAAACAAAATTGGTAAAAATTAATAATTTCAAAGAGTGAAGGTGATAAGTTTAACATATAGAGTTTGTACTTTGCTTTTATAATTATTTTCCACGTGAAACTGACCTCGCTTATAGATGTGGTTCTTAAATCACAAATCAGAAATTTTTAGCTTGCAATTTGCTGTTTGGGTAAGGGAGATTAGATTCACTCATATATTTCCACAATACATGTTTTAATTACAGCTGTGATTTAAAGGGCCAGGCAAATTTATTGGCCCTGATGCATTCTAACGCACTTGTGTAAATGTCAGCCATTTCAACACAGCTCACTTTGTGTAAAGCACTGCTAATTTTGAATGAGTGAAAGATCTGGACACACGCCTCGACTAGGTGTGTTTGTCAAGAGTATTGTTGACTCGAAGTAATCTGCAGTGCATGGAAAGTGCGCCGAGTGATTGGTTCTGGGTGCGATGACAATGCTAGGCGGGTCGAAAGGGACCAGTTATACCCCGAAATATTATCTCGCGTAACTTCAGATGTGAGTGACTTCATGTTGTCACACAACGAGGCTGCAGATGCAGAGCGCCCTCGTTTGCGTCGAATCGGGACTCGCGGTGGCTGTCGAATGTGCACAATTGCACCAGCCGGTTTGTGGTCGAGGTCCCACCAGATTGCCTTGTTGTTTGCCGCGTGCTCAGCCGAATCACGACACTGAGCTAGTGGTCTTCGAAGCCAGGGAGTATTTTGGAGAGCAGCTTTGCGTACCAGTCATGAACAGCGATGTCTAAAATCACGTCATCTGTGGGCACCACATCCACCGTTTGAGTGGTCCGATGTATTATTAACATTCCAGGGATACACATTCTACCCAAATCCTATTTATTTGTCATTTACCCTAATATTTTTTGGCCGTTTTATCACTTCAAATTAAAATGTATGTAAAAACCTTTTTATTATGGATGTACCTATGAAGATAAAAGCATAAAATGATGCATTTCATGTTCACCGCAGACTACAATTTGGTAGTCTGAAAAAGTAACGTCCAATCATAGTCATCAAATCTTTATTTACAATACTGACTACCTACCAGTTATTTCAAGCTGAGGTCTTTTCACAGTTAATTTCAGCATGCAGGACTTTGAGGTCTTTCTGATTTTTGTGAATTATGTAACAAAGCTACAATATCTCTTCTCCTTCTTAAGTTCTAGTTAGTGTTGTCTCGAATGTCTCATTAGGTATCCCTCAAGCTTAAGATCACCAATTGGAAGGTCGCTTTAATTTGGTGGACGTTTTACTATCAACGTCCACTATATATTCGCCCAGTACCGCATTTTAACACATGAAGTTGTTATCCCCTTCTTTTGTACTAATTATGGGAGTTTAAACGCTAGCGGCTATTTAAGGTGAAAACAACCAGTCCTTTTGCGATGATTTGAGCCAAGCGAAATTCTGTAAGTACCCAACCCACGTGTCTTGAAATGATGGATTCACACGATTTAAAGTGTGTGAACGCAAAACTGTCTTGGTTCCTGATGCCACCAAAAATGAAACTTCCTACAACCAACTCTTTCTGATTAAAACCTAGAAGTTTCTGTAAATTCAGCCCCTTTGCAAGAAAAATGCCTTTTCACTTAAACGACGCACACTTAAGTCTACGAAGCCAGCATGTTCCATGGTGACACAATAAATAAGCAAACAATTTTCCTGTCACGCGTTTATTATCTGCAGATAATCGTCATTATCCCAAGTTATGCATTCTAATCCTAAATTTAAGCAGGGTAGTTTATACTTAAAATCTGTTTTGGCAGCGCAATTGCGAGGCCTTCACGACAGGTAAAGATCGATTTTACACTGGGCTTGGGTCACAACTAAGTAAAATCAGCAAATATGCCGAGGCCCACAGGGGCGTTAACAGCTGCCTGGTCTCAATGGCCATTAGTAGAATTATCTTCTAATGACGAATCTTAATAAATCAAATTATGGAAGCAGAAAAAACCCAGAAAATATACCATAGGGACGGTTTTAATCACAAAAAAATTTGGACACATTCCCTAGTTGTACAAATAAGCAAGGTAGTTACCTTCATTACCCTAATGTCAGCAGAAGTTTTCTAATAGAAATGAGATTTGTTTATAAATGATGCTTTTACTCAACCGCAAAAGGCAGACAGACAACTCCCATTGTGGAATAGTTGTCTCAATAGACTCTTAATGGGTAATACTGCTTCTACCTAATGAGCCGTGTAAAGCAGCAGTAACATTATGGAAATAAACAGCTAACAGATAAAGTGAATAAAGGAAAACATTAGGCAGGCTTTCTTTGTAAAATTTACGCATTTGAGCTCACCAAAGTCAACCAAAGCAACCACTCTGCTTTCTTTCGTGTTCGTGAATGCGACCAAATAGGAAATTTAGACTACAAATTACAGTGGTGACTCCACTTACCCATATTGGAGCATATTAGATGCAATTATATGATGTTTTCATGTGCTATTCCGAGCACTAAACTTCTCAATTCTCGCAACCTGGCTGGTCTCTATAGTACAAAATTCCCGTGGAACCGCACGTAAAAATGGCACAGTTGGTTCCAGCGAAAAGTCAACCTCGTAAAATTTGAGTCATTAGGAGAGTTTTCAGATGACCCAATTATATGGCTGTCTAGGGATAAAATAACTCGCTTGTAAGCAGGGTTGACAAAAATCCCTCACTGGTGATAACCTAGACGACAGCTAGACAAGTTTTTTGTCGTGATGAACATCCCTTTTACTGATCACCTATACCACTTACCTATCTGCTTGCATCCCACACTTTAGATAATTGCTTTTAGTACACAATGCAAACGATGGTGCTGTCTCGACTACAATTTGTAGTGCACGAGATTCCTCCAATCGCGCCAGATAGCCAACAGGGCCTTGCGGGGCTCATGAAAAGTCCTAATACATGGCTTTGCTGACTAATCTTTATTTGTCAAAATCCATTTTACCTCTGTTCCAGCAACAAAAGCGTTAAAATGTCATCGCAGGTGATGAGCAGCTTAAAATATTTGCTTTTACTTTTTTTAAAGTAACCAATTGCAAGCAGAACTGCCGTCCACTAAATCTTATCGTTTAATTGCTGTGGCACTCTTACTAAACAGCTCTTTAGCTATTACCCAGCATTTTAACATACCGTAAAATCGCAATCACAACCAAGCATGGTCTCAACACAATCGTAATTGTTAGTGTTTTGTCAGTGTCAACGTTTCAGACTAAATCCCAGGAATCATTTTACTCGTTAACGCATCCACGGAACAGGCTAAACTCAGCAAATCTTTCCCCTCACAATTGTGCCAGGTCATTTCATTTTAACAACATCCGTGTTTAAGCAATCACTAACATGTCTTATTTAAGAAAAACGTATGCTATTTGGGACATATGTTTTTAAGTAAAACGAACGAAAGGAACTGTTTAAAACGGCGTTGTGTCATCAACAAGCGGAAAGAGGGTTGGTTAATGTATGACTTAAATCGTGTTTATCGATTTATTGCCAACGTGTCCAAAATGCACATGGGCAATAAATCAGAGTATTGGTTTGAATTACAGTGTTTTCTGAAAATATTTGCAGCACAATTTCACGACGTATTGTGTTACGAGCTAATGAAAAAGCAAGAGTGCCACACAAACAAATTTGCGCTCTTTAATTAACTGTGGCAGCTGTACATGTAAGTGTATTTAATTACTAGCTTAACCAACCAATAAATCGTGAAGAAAGGTACACTAATATCCCTATACGCGATGGAGGAAACGCCCATTTCGGTCGGTCATAAAAAATCCGAGCTAGATTTCTCAGAGGCCTCACGGAGAAGCAAAACCATAAGAGAGTGCCTCAGGATGCCTTCAGCTACCCTTCATCTTCACTTCTGTGTTTAAATCGTCTCAGGCGGTTTAGGGGTCGACACTGACTTTACCTGAGGGCTCTTTATTATGTTGCTAACTCTGAAACCCGCATTGCTGTTCTATGCTCAAAATACCCTCAGCAATGTAAATTAAATGCACTTTTGAAACAAACCGCCGGATTAATTCACGCGAAATTAAATCATGGCCCAGTTTAAGTTTCGAAGCCAAATTAAATTACAAATGTATGAGTAATTTACATAAATGCACGTATTACTTAATCTACAACAAAAAAATACCCAAAAGCTGATACGTTTCTCGGTAAGAAGAACTCAATGTTTACGTTCGTGCTACCGGTGTCAGACTACACAATGGACATATTTTTCTGAATAGTTTTCTTCAAGCGTGAATTATTGGGTAAAATTTACGTCAAAAGGTTTGCTGAGTTTTGAAAGAACATACTTCGCAAATATGTTTTATGTTCCATCAGTAACGAAGTGCCAAAACAGCATAACTTACGTCAACATGCTGATTCCCGCGATATGTAAGGCCGAAATATTCTGTCTCCGTTAGCTCCACTTTTTCACAAATGGCTTTGAGGAGGTGAAATCCGTAGGAATTTTTCTATAATCAAGCAAAAATTTATTTGTTTAGGCTTCGATGTTTACTTGGTTGGTGAAAACCTAGCTAAAATAAAAGGCGTTGTATTGCAAAGAATTTAGGTGAAATTAATTATTTGTAGATTTGTCCGCATTTCTTTAAACATTTAATCTTATCGGCATTTTTAAGTCATTTTATTGAATGCTTGCTGTAGATGAGCATATGTTTAATAAAAGCAAAGAACATTTATTAAACTCTTCACTGACAAGAGGCAATGGACAACAAGTTCGATTCTAAAACCTAGCTACCCACCGTCCAATGCCTTAGTATTAAGGAAGGAGTTGAATAGATTTTGCGTTTTATTTCAAATTGTACAGAAATTATGAACACAGAAATGATGAGTCGCATTTCGCATACTGGAAATATCTGTACTTACGTTCGTGGTGTTCAAACATAGTGGATTTTGGAAATTATTATTTCCGATTCTGGAAAAGCATGCTTAGATGTTTCCTGGTTTGCAGTAAAATACATTTTGCCTAAAACTATTTTTTTCTGATACAGGTCGAAAATTTCCGAGGATCAGGAACAGGTAACTGATTGTACTAAAATGGCTTGATTTGGCATTTCAATCTTTTTGTTCTGAATTTGGCTGCTGAATTACACCGCCAACTACGTACCCAAAGTTGTGACGCCGGAACAAATGATCTAAAAGTTATATTAAATGGGTCCATTTTGTATTGTTGACCACCTATATATATATATGTGTGTGTGTGTGTGTGTGTGTGTAAAACAGTCAGATAAGCTGCGCGAAAATCGTCATTAAAATTCCTGCAACGTTCTGCGTCTTACAGACTCTACTGGCAGCAACCTTGAGTTCGGTGTGAGAATTTTCTCGCAAAAAGGAGTGGATGTCTGGAAGAAATTGGGTCTCATGGTATGATTTAGCCAAAACCTGAATTACCACCAGCCACATCGAAATCAACAGGTAGTGTACAAACATTAGCAGTACATGATAGCACAATTGCATGAACATTTAAAGATTTCATTATTTTATGATTACTTGCTAGCGATAACAAGCGCACAGCCAAAATAAGGGAATGATTAGAAGTAGCCTTAACATGACATTTAAAAGTAGCACAGTCCGTTGCGAGTCCAAAACCTCTGCTGGAGGACAATAAGTTTAGGATGCACATTCACCGGTTACTGCAACCACGAGCTGCTTAAAAGTATTTAAGATTTCATGCTTGCAGTCAAATGTATTGAATCTTATCAACGGTGAAATCAATTAAAATATCAATAAGCACACGTCTCTTTAGGTCCGCAGAGGCCCTGGTACATCATAGTTATCACTGCATACGTTGAAATTGTTACGTAATTTTAGATATCTTTCACTTAAGATATAGGATCGAAGCTAAAAATCTGCATTAAGATTCTGGACTGCTGCAGAGCATGTTTTTGGGGGTTTCATTAGTTATGGGGATAAAATACGCTAACTTAGAGTGTACTTCAGGAACAAGGTATTCCAGTTAACATACTACGTCCCCTCTTCCAAAGCATACCGCAAAGCCAATAAGTTTTATCCTGATTCAAAAAACCGCCGCAGAACGCACTCGCACGAGTTTCGCCATTCACACGAGCAAGGCAGCAAACGATGGCATTTCATGAAACAACATGCCAGTAAAACTCCAAATTGTAGGCTAAGGTTTGTAACTCAACACCTGAGCATTTCACCAGAGCACCTTACAGTAATTGTCGTTACCAAGGGACAAGAGGGTCCTCTTAAATGGTGTGTCACAGGTCAAATTCAAATTGGCAGATCTCGTGACTAAATTGAAAACGAACACGGGGGCAGTGGGTTTGTTAAAGCATTACCACTTTCATATACTTTCACAACGGAAGCTAGGTCTTCGAAAGGAAGCAGCTAATATTCGGTGAACTAAAGCGCGGTAGAAGTCGCAGGAGAACATCGAAGTATACAATGGTTGTTGTCCTGACCACCAATAGGTGTATTGAAAAGAAGGATCCTTCACGAGCCATAGCGGAGAAAGAAGAATAAGGTGTGTGATTAGGCTAACATTCCTAATAGCTATTTGTTTTAGGAGCACATGGTGCTAGACTATTTCCCCAGAGGCTTTTGTAAATCCACCCAAGGAATTTATATTAATAAGTGTAACAGGCAAAGCCCACGTTTTGCAACAGTTATCGACTAGAGCTAAAGCAGGTTAGTTGAAAGTCAATGTTCTAACTCAATGGTATCCTCATTTATTTTGAATGTGACATGCGTTTCGTAAACTACTATGTTTAGCAGCAACCTTCTTATTTTAGAATCTGATAGTCCCAGTCGTGGGTTAAGCTGCACTCAATGACATGCAGCGAATGCAGTCTCAAGGGCACGGACTTGATTAAGATGGGGTGTTATTGGAAGTACTAAGATGTTCGCTTTGCTAATGCGCAAGGGCAATAGTATGCTCACTTAATGAATTCAATGGGAACATTTTGGCAAGTTTCCCTCGAAAAGGTAAATTACATGATGCCAAGCTTTATTGACACTGGCCTCAGTACGTCCTTTGGAGTTGGGGCTGTCAGATCGAAAATGAACGTTTTATTCACAGAAACGTGGACAAAACAGTGCCACCACCACTGCAACCTCAGTGTCTGCAACGAAAGAAGAAAAATAGGAAGCAGTGTATCGAGAGCACAAGGCAGATGAATCACCAGCGGTGCTCGCCGGTTTACGAGCTCGCACCCACACAACGCGAGAGTGCGTGCGCGCTCGCCACCACCACCACCGCCGCCGCTGCCGCCACCTGAGCGGTGCGCTCGTGCGATGCAGAGTACGGTGCTCTGCCTCCCAAGTTTTGCTTTAGACACCTGTGCTAAGACTCATAAGTCGCATCTGAGCTTCAGTTGTTGATGCTGCACAGGCCCCAAAAAGCACTCAGCCACTCTTGGCACCGTCACTAAGGACCAATATCTGTCAAAAGACACATTTACACTTTTACATAAGATGGGTGAATGAATTTAAGGTGACCGCATCTTCACAAATACTTGGAACAATAGCTAGTTACTAGTACGGAGTGCATAACATTCCGTAGTTTTCTTCTAAATAAAACTATCATATTTCGACTCCTTGACTAGGTTCAGCAATTCCTGAATACATACATTCTTAAAGCGAACAGGCTCCTCCGAGCCACGTCTGGTCGCGTAAACCTGCCGTTGTGCCACTCGCAGTCAAGCGGTTAGACATTTTTTAGAACAGCAATTGACCAAAGAAACTTTCGATTCCAGCAAGTGGTTATTTTGTCAACCACACCAGCTGCTACAGTCGACAGAATAAAACCATGGAAGAACTTATATCCCTATTGCGAAACCAAATTTGAATTAAGTCGAAACTCAGAAGGGATGGAGTTAAAAAATTTCACCACAGTTCCTAGAGGTGTAGCCACGAATAGCTACCACACTGCCAGAAAAAAGGGCCTTTCCGAGTGCACAAATTTGCCTTAGTGGTTACAAAATGTAGCTATGGAAAATAAGTCCCACTTCTTTGTTACAAAAATCGTCTGAAGATGGTTTCGTAAATTTCCAAACATTATGTTCTCCAGCGACCAAGTCAATGAAGGAAAAAGATTCAATTTACAGACCCCTTAACAGTCGAACCAGTCCTCAGAAGCATTGATTTTATTTCCTAAACCATGTGAGTTAGTATATCAGTCAGCATACCTAATTGGATGAGTGTAGCCAGGTCAACTTTTATCTGAATTCTAGTTTACTAGAGCCTACAGAGGCATCATTTTCCTACTCAGAAGAAAAACACCAATTTAGTATTTGTGTTCCTGTTTGTATAAGCTTATATGCATTCAAGTTTTTCTGCCTTTTAATCTCGACAAAAGAGACCTAAAAGAGAACTAAGAAACAACGAATTAGTTTAGCAGTCACTATTGCCAAACGTGCAGACAAACTACATTCAATGCTTGTTGATGCACGTTCAGGCTTTGTGTGCCTTCAAAGTATCGCGAGCTACAAAGGCACCGTTTTACACGGGTTACTTTTCAATAACATAACTATTACACGAAGGTTTGATTTGCGGCGAACGTTCGTTAGTTCAAACAATTAGCATTAATAGCCATCTTGGATTTATGAAGAAAACCGAGGATGTGTGAAAGCCAGTATAAGCTAAGAACGACGACAATGAAACACTATTTCGCTCCTTTTAATTCCACATTTCTCACTAATACCTAATGTACTCTAAGCATAAGAGTTCACGAATGTGTTTGTTTCAGCATAAGAAAGGCTCACACTAAATTTGAAATGTAAAGATCGTAGGCGACAATCCAAAATTTTTTTAAATTCAGGACTTTGAAAATTATGAATCTTATTTAAAAAACGAAAATTAATTTAACGAGTTTGAGAGACTACGATATCATTTTTAGGTTTTACTATCTCATAAATTTCCCAATTTGTTCAATTTCCCAGTGGGCATTGCACGAGAAGCATAGGTCAAATATACGACACAATAGCTTCACGTTGATAGCCGTTACTTTTGAAAATGAAGGTCAGAATTATCGACGTTTAAATTTAATTATCATTCCAGAAATATTCATGACCCATTATTTTTAACCATGCTATGGGTTTGAAATAAATTGATCATTTTTTTGCGTAGTAATGAAGTGAAAAATTTCCGGTTTATTCATTGCTCATTACATATGTCAAGTCTGAACATGCAGAAATTAATATCTAGAATATGACTCATTAGCCGGCTAATTCAAAATGAACCTTGTCTAACTAGGTTAATAATTGCAATCACGAGAAGTGTGTTACAACCATGTACAGAGACCAAAAGCCCGGCAAGTTTGATGTGTGTTTTTTGGCACAGTTTCAAAAAGATCTGAAAGGCACGTACTGATAGACTTTCTCAAATATAGCACAATTTGCACATGAAATGTACAACAACTGTGAAAGCGCTACGGTGATAACAAACTTCAACTTCATTTACAAAGTTTGTCATTAACTTTTGTTCATAATGGTTTTAGGAGCTAAAACGCCTTTTAGAAGAAAGGTGCCTTCAGACACCGAACAAACACCTTAACCATCAGAAGTTAAAAAGTTTTCTTATTGACGTAGTTTTAAAAAGGTTTTATTTAAGATGGGCATTACAAGTCTTAATAAGTTGGAGTTGGTGATTTTGAAATGCAGATAGATGGCTATTCGCTTACTTTAAAATAAGTCAAAACTTTCATTCTCAAATGATGCTTTTTGTTTTCAGATGGCAAACTAATGTAACTTCACAAAGTTTACAAAAGTTCCTAGCTCCATATTGACGCTTATAAGGTAAAACAAACCAGCGACTTTGACCAGCAATGATTTTATCTGGAACTGAGGAACAGATATCATTATCCCGGCTTTCCATTACTTCTGACAGTACATATTGTTTTACTAGTCCGCTACTTCAGCGAAATGCCTTTTAACAATAGGTAATGACTCGATTAAAAGGTCCTAAAGACGCTTTTAACAACGTTCTATACTCTTCCGTTTTTTCCATTAAAGTTTTTATGCAGGCAGTTACTAGTTGCTTTAAGCCGAAAATGCACAAGGCATCAGGTTTTTTACAGCTACCATGAGAGTAATTTTATTTCAGTAATCCAAAACTTCAGGTATTTCAGCCTCAAAAATGTTTCTGTAAGTTAGCCAATATATATTGCTAGTGTAAAGCGGAGGAAGAATATGCGTTTGAAAGTGGTCAATTATACACAGCAATTTTAGGCGATTATTTGTCCATCGAAGTGTTCGCAGCAAGGTTATGCAATTAAGTAGAGTTTGGAATAAGCAAATCGACAGCAGACGTTTAGCATTTTTCTAAAAAAAAACTTAAAGTATCTTGCATCAAGCAGGTATGCATACAACGGTTTATAAATGATTTACAATTAACACAAAAAAGACATTAATGTGTAAATGGGACTTACGTCAATCGTAAAAATTTGTTCCACACCTTCAAGCATGAGAACAGAGCATTGAACTTGCTTCCCGGATGGCTTGTAATCAATCGGTTTTGACTTCTTTTGGCCACTAGTTGCATCGTACACATTAATACTATTGTTGATGGTAAACTGTGACCCGGGTGAGCTAGGACTGCTGCGCCGGAGACTTTTATAATAATCCTGCTTTGGTAAAGTATCCGTAATTTCTATTGTACCATCAGGAAGCGTAGATTTGTTATGAAATACAATACCATTCTAAAAACAATAAAAAACCAGAATTACTGCAGAACTCAGTTAGTGAGACGACTTCGCAAAGCGGTCGTGGAAAAAATTAAGCCAAATTTCTAATGGGATTTAAAAAATATTCCAACATGGCATAAAATTTTAAACGCAGCACAAATTACTAATAGGTTTGCACAGTACTTAGTGTGGCTAAAATTCCCGCTAAGAAAGTGAGATTAAATAATTTTTAATACTGAGCATTATCGGTAAGTATCAATGAATAGTCAGAAAACATAATGCATTCCACAACGCATTGTGATGTAACCCCTTTACTTAAATAAAAAAAAACATTCAAACGTAAACTGAAGGAGTGGTTTGTAATTCAGCAGTCCATCATTCCAACTGATAAGAATATTTCTGTTCTTCATTGTTTCAAATCTAACCTGGAAATCACCTTAACTTACCTTCAAAGTTGCAGTCTCATCCATTAGATCAGTGTGCTGTGTATGCGATAGTTTCCCTGTTTCAAGGTCCCCTCCTCAAGATCGATTAAATAAATTGTCTGCGGTTTGACAAAACGCCGAAACTCCCCCAAGACCAAAGGCGTCAAGGTTGAAACGAGCAATCACTTAAACAATAATAAGTTATATGCATTTACGATTGTTATAGTGCGTTTACTTCGCATTTTACAATTTTCTTAATATAAAATGCATTTTTAGATGCAAAATTACTGCATAAGTTAAACAATTTTAAAATAACGTTAAAGCCATATTTCATATTTAAAAAATTTTGCATAATGCTGTACGAAAAACATATCCAAACTGCAATTCAAAAAAATACTACTATTCAATTGCATTAGGCTGTCTACAATGCATGCCATTCGCTGCTTATTAAAATCGCAAATGCGGAAAAAATTTATATAGATGCTGGCAGTTGAAAATATAATGAATTTTAATACCTCTCTTAGTTTAAATCGCATCCAAGGTGTATTCTAGGTAATAGAGTGCAGATTACAAGTAAACACCAAACTAAAAGACGCTACTCTAGATATATAAAATGCAGAATTTTGAAAGTTGATTTATTCAACTATATTTCTGAAGGGAAAAAATTGGGAACGACATCCAAATTTTATTTCCTTTTTAACATGGGCCTGTTACTCGTACAAACAGTATTTGAAGCATTACGAACATCAAATGCTCTACAACGTTGATAACGCAGCCTTTGTTTCCACTACCGATTACAAAATCTGATTATCTGATCAAAATACGCTCTCAAAATTATACAAGTCAGTACTGTTTATGTAAATGCTACAAATTTGAATACCAACCAGGATTCATGATTTAAATCTGCGTTTCAATTACGTGCACATAAATATCTGCACAAGTTTAAAAATTTTATTTGAAATCTTCGAGATATCTAAGAGTTCACTAACACAACGGAGTTTGTTCAGTACCAGATAAAAATTTATTTCCTCCTGGAACAAATCTGCGCGAATCGCCTAGCAAGAGCCAAATCAAAAGGTCTGTCATTGAATTATTGCCTACCAGGTTTTAAACAAATGCGTCATTAGCTTGTCATTTCGGATTCTAATTACAATTATAAAATTAGAACGCGGATAAAAGATTCGATTCCATTTTACCAGTTTTGCTTCCGTGGAATAAATAAACATTAAATCTTCGAAAAAGAAGAACAATTTGACTAAATTATGACAAAATTTACCAACGTGATATTCCTACACAGAGCCAAGAGACCATAAAAAGTTGCCTACAGTTCGACAATGTTGCAAGCCTTTGGTCCCGCAAATGTGCAGTCGCCTCGATTTGTAAATTATATCATAGAGAGACACAAAGCACAGTGATTTGTAACAGTTGCATTAAGCTAAATCGATTTTTTTCCATAACCTTCAGAATCGTTTTGC
>UXSR01000915.1:0-14498 GCA_900604375.1 Mesocestoides corti | reverse complement strand
TCTTCACTCAGAGTTGACTAAAGTCGTTCAAATCCACCCTCTGATACTGCTGATGACTGAATCACAGCCGTAATCAGATCGTGGTAATAAAACCACGCAACCGATTGCAGAGAGATGTTTAACTGTAGGATATTCAAACGCTACAAATGAAAATCACTTAATATGTCATGGAATTTTATAAAGAAGGATGACATTTGGTTTCGTCATAACAACGAATCGGCACTCGTAATCTGCATCTTAAGTGCAATTAAACTGTTCTTTTGGGATGGAAATCATCACTGACGATAAGGACTGGGTCGTACACAACTATTGGTGGCAATCCTGATAAACTGACCAGACCACGTTGGCAATAGCTGAATTTTATCAGGATGATTCATGTGCCCCGGAAATTGTAGTGGGAAGTTTTGTGTCTGGAGATTCAAGCTTCTTGGGGCTGCCCATTTTGACTTGTCTTTCAAATTGGAACCCCCACTTCAAAATCAGGAAAATCACTTCTGCAACCACACTCTCGCTAAAAGCACATTGAACAGTTTTGGCAGCTTCTCCCACATTCGTTTCTTCCTGAAACTCATACTTGCATGAAGCAAACGTGGATGTAAGTGTTGCTAATTATTACGAATAAGACGTAGATAACTTAAACGAAAGCAGCTTAATCTAGCATCTTGAATTACTTTCAAGCAACAAGCCAATCAAATTTGACGTTTATGGCCAACAACCAATGAAACTGGAATTAGGGGTAGTTGGGAATAATTGGTAAGATCTTGCAAGCTGATGACCTGGAATCTTCGTGGAATGTGCTCACCGTTAATTGAGCAAGGCAACTCTCGCTATTCCTCAGATCCAACGACTCCTCCAGAGTGGTGAGGGCAGCTTCGAGGTGGCGTTCCACCTTGCCCAATGCGATTTCGACGCAAGACGTAGTTGAAAAGGTCTTGGTGACGTGTGACTCCAGTTCGCCAATGTGGACGGCATATTGAGCGAGATTCTGCCTCAACGAAGCAATTCTGGCTTTATTCTTCTGTGTGAAGGCTTCATCACCGATGCCGGTGGGCTTTGGTGCCTCCTCGTAGCGTGAAGAACGCTCCGCAATTCGATGCACATCGGCGATTTGAGACAGCTCCGACTCTAGTACGTCCACTTTGGTCTGTGAATCCTTTCCAAATGAATACAAATACCAATATTACCGGTATTTTTTCCTCAGAATCTATTGGTCAACCCACTTCCGAACGTTATTCTCATTGGCTACGTGCTAAGTGCTCTTATTTAAGTTGACGCAGCCAACCGGATCGTTTTTAACCCCATAACCAGTGCTTGGTACAATAAGACACCCCGGTAATTCACCCGTCTGTTCAGCGTTTCATTGGCTGGGATGAAACGTCCATGTAGGTCAACGAGTCTCTGAATGAAATGGTTGCCAACACGTGATTTTTTTCCGTAACAGAGGCATTATACTTGTCGTAAATGACAACCAGTTAGCAAATTAGTGAGGTAGTGAGAAATCAACCCCCCCCCCCCGGAACTAACCTGAACGTCTTGTTTTCGGCAGGTGAAGAAGCTCGTCGCGAATTCACGACGATCGGCTTTAAGCAGAAGCGGCAATTCCGCCAAACTGCTCAACCTCTCAATGTCCTCAGCCAACGCGTTTAGATGAGTGGACCAGGAGTTGGCGGCGTCTGATTGAATCTTTGTCATGCGCTTGTAGATGTTTTCAGTGCTGCGCTTCAACATCGAATCCAACGAGGCTAGCCTAAACGTGAGGTTGGCGCAGTGCTTCGAAAGACCCTCCAGTGAATCCCTCGGTTTATCCTCGGTCGCCGTCATCTCTTCTTCTTCTTCCCCCTGTTGCTCTAGAAGCCTCCTTCGTCTTAGATGCATTCGAAGTGTGTCACGATTGAGGCAACGCTGAGACAGCGCCTCGATCCGAGAAACCATGGCAACGTACTCTATTCTCACTTGCTGCACTATTTCGAGGGACTGTGAAAGAAGTTCCATCGCATCCACACGTTCCTTAGAAGAAGCCGTCGGAAGCAATGTGAACCCGCTCTGTAAAGTAGCTTTATCCAGTCGGTCAACGAGAACTGCAAGATTTTCCGATTCTCGAATCGACTCCTGACTCAAAACTTCGTCTTTGTGGAGATGCAACTGCCACAGCTCTTCCATGTGGTTGACGGCACTCACTAAATTATCGAGTCGCGTGTCAACTGTTTTAATCTGAGAACCGAACACCGGACTAAGGAGATCGGCGTCCGTGTGGATTTCCAGTTTCATGAGCTCAAATAGTCCCGAGTAGTGCTTGTGTTCAACGCCGAAGAGCTCCAACAAATCGGTGGGATCTTCTACCTTTTCGGCGAACTGAAGGGCCTCCGTGATCGTGGACTCGGTTGCGGAAACAGACAGCACATGGCTCACTGACTGAGCCCGTGGGAGGAACTCATTGATCCAAGTACAGACCCGGTCGATATTTGTTTCGATCAGGACCATTGTCTGGTACTTGCTCTCGAGTTGTTTGATTGCCTCATCCATAAAGTCGGAAAGATGCTGACACCTTGCTGTGAGGCGATTCCTCAAGGTGTCGTCTTCTAAGCGTTCGATAGGAGGTTTCGCGTCCTCGTGCATGATCGCCTCAAATGCACAAATAGCCGAAGTGCTGGATTGCTGGAGATGCACAAGCTTCGGCGGCAAGTGAGCCCGCATGAAGGCTCGCGCCTTCGACAGTTTGGCAAGCAGGTGGGAAAGATCCTTGGAAGAGGCGACCCGCTTCAACAGAGCATCTAGATCTGACTGGTAGGACATGCTCATTTCAAGACCACTAGCATCCATCAGTTCAGGCGAAACGTCTCGTCCTAGTAGCTTGGAAGCCAGACTCCCAACAGACCGAAGCCCTGACTGGTGTTCCACGTCTATTAGTAGATCACTGGCCTCCTTAATTGACATCTCGCGGTTATCGAAAGCTCTGACTAGTCTCTCCAACTGGTAAGCTAGTTCCCTGAGCCGAACGGAGGCGTCAAGTAGAACCTTTTGGTTACCAGCAGCCAAAGTTCTTATTGACAAGGTTCGAGCAGGCGCTAATTCCACCAACTTGTCACCCTCTTTCTTCAAGTCTCGGAGACGGGAGACGAGTGGAAGGTCTGTCACATCTTTGACTTCCATTGGTGAAGCAAACGCCACGTGCCAATCCTTGAATTGGATGGCGATTTCGCCTAACCTCTTATGGTTCCCTGGTCGATCTAATCGCGTGTCTGTGAGATCAACGGCACTCTTCACCAGGGAGAAAGTCTTTTCCAAGAACTCTGTAGTATCTCTCTCGAAATCTTCACAACCCCTTACGAAGCGATTCCAGCTGTTACAGTAGACCTCGAGGGAATTCCAGTGAGTCAGCAGACCTGCTTTCAAGCGATCGCAATCGCTAATAAGTCGGCCAACGTCCACGTAGAAGCTGAAGGGCTCTAGGGACGACGCGGCTGACGATACCACCTCATCCCGTCTACCCGTGACAAAGAAGATGCCAGCTGCGATGGAGGCCGTGTCCAATTCCTGCGGCGTGAAGTCCGCCTCAAATTGCACCTCCTCCTCAACATCGCGAAGCACTTCGGGGATTTGAGGTACTTCGGCGGTGAACTTGTAGGCCAGGATCTCGACCTTCGCAGCTGTGAGTGCGTTCAACCACGAACCACAGTCGTTCCGATAGTCCACATCAACAGGAATGGCCTTCAGAGCTTTCGTTGTAGTGTCGTCGGCAGTGGGAGGGACAGAAGAGAGAAGTTCAACAGTTTCACCAGAGCTAATGAGTTGCTCCTGGCGCAAACGCATTCCACGAAGTTTGGTACACCAGCTTTCGCGACTTCGGCCGTACGCCAAGCTCATTTCGCAGATGTACTGGCGTTTCAGGGCGCGCAACGCAAGAAGGTTCATTTCGCGAGAGACAGGCTGCAGTCTGTCTTGCGCAGTGACCTGCGAGTTGTCGAGGAGGTCGATGCGCGACACGAGGGAGTCAAGGGCCATGCGCATTGGGCCTGTTATCTCTGCGAAGAGAGACTTTAATTCGTCAATAGCTTCGTTCAAATTGAGGTAGCTATCAACGGCCTTTTCAGTGCCACCTTCCATCTCTTTTAACGGCTTAGAATCGTCTGAAAGAGCAGAAAAATAAGGAATTAAGCAAGTTGGAGATGTACCAGAAAACGCCCCTTAACATAGGGATTAATCGGGTGTGATTAAAAGCTAAATTAGGTAAAAAATATTTACGACAGATTGAACCGTGGCACAATAACCATTAGGAAGAAAGAGGCATCGATTTTTTTAAAAAAAAATGCGTAAATACTTGATTGGCAGAAACGTAATTACAATCTACACCTATAAAAAGGTTAGAAGTAGTCTTTAGACGTCCGTAGTTTCTAGTTTAGAATCACACTGATCGAATTACTGAAATAAATGAGAACCAAATCAGTAGCATAAACGAATCCAATCACGGTCTTATCATGGTGCTATAGGTAGAAAAGAATTACTATTGATGATAAAATGATTCAAAACTACCGCGGTGTAAGTGTGAAGAGTCAAATCGAAAGCTCCGGAATTGCAATTAAATTAGGTTCGTGTTGTCAATAGAATATGATTACAGATGTGTTGTGTATTTTTGAACTTTCAAGGCAACCAGCCAATCAAATCAGACGTTGACAGTTGACGGCTAATTAAACTGTAATAAGAGGTGCTCGATGATCATTAGTAACATTTAGTATAATAAGAACTTCTCTGTGTATAAGTACACTGTGTTTGGATCAGATCATTTGCCTATTGGTTATGTGCCAAACCTCTTGAGTTTGGTGTAAATTGTGTTGAATTGCAAATTCCAAATAACCAGCCAATCATATCAGACGTTGGGTGTCGACAGCCAATGAAACTCGATCTGGAAGCAATTGACGATAAGTGGTCAGAATTGGAAAGTCACAAAGGAACCGTGTTCCATCGTAACAATGGTTACTTATCAAACATTATTAAATCTACGATGGCCAGTTAAGTTGCAAACCCCACCCCCTTGTAATTGTGTAACTTCTCTAGCCAGTTGCTGTAGGTCGAACCAATCGACGCGAAGTCTAACATTTTGCTTCTAATGCAGACTCAGGCTGAACGTCTGTTGACTCACCAGGAGGCTCGTTTCTTGGGTGTGTACCCACAGAGGGAGTTGGGGTGTTTGGGGGGGATGGAGAAGGGGGACAGGAGTCAGCCGGTGAAACGTTTCCGGGGCATCAAAGACACACGCGCGGGGATGCACGCACATGCACTTCCTGTGACCCACCCATCTGCCATACGCAATCACACGCAATCTACGCAAGCTGTTTTTCGTAGGAGCTGCGAACCGCTTTGCTAAAGCGCTTTGGCCGTCCAAGTTCAAATCGACCTTTGTTGGTTTGGACGTAGGTAATTGTTGAGGCGGCAAATATTTCCGATACAACCGATAAAATCGAAACCAGACATTACTCGCTGATTACAAATCCTCGTCCAGACAACATGTCTATCCATAAATCGAATTACACCAGTATTGAACATCCCTCCACGGCGTTCAGACAACCTCTGTGCTGCGGGTAGATGGAGACACGACCATCCAGATCCCGTCAGCTAACCTGGATCTCCACGTTGTCGAAATTTTGTGGATTAATCTCTCGAAATCATTGTAGTCCTCGACTCCTGAAGGTCATATGCGATAACCCTGTTAGGAACAGCATGGACCTGTCGCGTTTCATTTTAATTCTCTCGACAGATTTAATCGATTTAGCAGTTTGACAATTTCATTGTATTCTAGTTTTCTTGAAGAACCTGACGAGGTTGCCTTGAGTTAGTTGGTAGTTTGTGCTTTTCAGAATTCGGAGTTGGAGTTTCGTGGCCCGTACCCCGGTTAACAGGACTTTTCACTCATGAATTTCGGACCTCAAATGCGTAAAACTTTTGTTCTTCCGCACGCAAAAAAGATAATAGCGATTGATTGTTACATTTGAGCCGCCGAACGAAGCTACATCGAAATTAGGGACACATCTTACCGATTGAGTGTTGGGCTTGTGGTTGAGCGATCCGCTGAAGCAAGAGCGTAGGTGCCGATGGGATCCAAATCCCCGTAACTTTCGAGAGACGTTTTTCAGCCATGGAGATCATGTGAATGAGGCGTTCGACGTCGCGGGTGAATTTGTTTTGCGCGTCCAACTCATCCTCCAACTTGGCGTTCAAATCCTCGAGCATCGTGTACAGCCCGCGCACCTGGTCACCCACCATTGTGTACCTGCGCGGCACCACGTGATCCGAGGTTGCCATGGTGAGCTTGGAGCCGCCGCCGCCACCACCGCTGGAGAGGTGGGCTAGAAGTACCTCCGTCTGCGGCTTCAAGCCCTTCCACCGCGCCTTCAGTAGCCTCAGTTGTTCGAGTTGACGCGTTACGAGGTTGCCACGTCTGGCAGTGGGTATGGCCTTTGTGCACGCGCGCTCAACATCTTCAGCCAATTGAGTGAGCTCGTCTGAGAGCTGATTCACCTCGTTGGACCACGTGCGCCAATCAGTAATGAGGGCGTCGATGAAAGACGCGCGCGTAGACAACCAATTAGCGGCCTCCTCCCAGCGTTGCCTCAGGTCGTTGTCTGCGGCCTATTACAAAATTAAAACAAAAAACAAATCTCATGGTACCAATACTGACACTATTTATGTGTGTAAAATGCCACATAACGGCCATCGTAAATGACCGTTTCAAGACTAAATGCTACGAAAACGATAATTAGCAAAGCCAATCTATTTTGTCTAGAGAACTTGGCACGCTACAAGTCACATTTAACCCTCAAATCCCACCCTACTGAGTACCACTCACTGCAAGTTGAGGCACTTTGTTCAAGTGAGAGATGAATGTCCGCATTCGAACTGCCACGTCGCCGAATTCGGCCTGTCGTTCTTCCAGCAGACACTTTAACTGTTCCTTGACTTTCACGGCATCAGGAAGATCCGAGAAGATGACCTCCGTTTCCCGAATTTTCCCCACTTTGGCTAGATAAGCCTGCATTGAATCGACCAACTTGGAGTATTCGTCAATGGCAGACATCGTTGAAGTAATACGCACTTCTAGGGAAGTGCACGCGTCACTAAGTCCATTCTGGCGTAGTAAAATGCTTGCAAGGGTCTTTTGAATATCCGCCACTTCTGGATCCACACTATCCACGGTTGTCTCCACTAAATTTCCATCTTCGTCCATCTTTTTCACGGTCAGCATGGCCAAAAGTTGAGAATCAACGTCTTTGATCTCAACACGAAAGTCAGCAACAGTTGATTGAAGCTGGCTAACTTCCTGGACACACTTTTTTAGGTACTGGTGGTATACGTCACCGATGGAATGTATGTCAGACTCTTCGTCGTTTTCAATGGCTACTTCGTCGACGTGTAATCTCAGTTGCTCGAGAGTAGATTCATGGATATTCACGGTGGTCTCCAGACGTCGAGCATTTTCACATATCTCCGTCCAACGGGAATTCGCCGATTCCAGAGCTGCAAGTCGGGCTGCCAGAGCTGATTTCGTGGAGGCCAGGTCTCGTTCCAACTTTGCAATGATGGACTCGAGTTCGGCTGACTTCTCAGGACCAAGCTGTTCAGAGATGGTGTCGGCGGCAGCACGAAGCTTCCTGATGTCCTCTTCGGCTTTCTCCAGTGACTCTAGATGAGCTCGTATAGCAGAAACCTGCTGTTGAAGCGCAGAGGGTCCACGAGCTGCAATATCTTCCACGCTGCCGCCATGCTCGACATCGTCGCCCGCATCCACGGCAAAGGCCTCTAGCGCCTCTCTGGAGACGCCGTCACGGGAGAACGCCGTGGCAAGACCGGGGTTAGGACTTCCCTTGAGCAGGAAGTTGGCTCCTCCGAGTAGAATGGACAGTCTATTCCGCACCTCATCGAACTGCTCACTGGCTTGAGCGGCCGTCCGCATACTCGCTGCCTTCTCCTCCATCATCCGATCGACATCCTCCCATACCTGCAGAAGCCTCTCCTCTGCAGGACGCATTCGATGCTCTTGCGAAGGCTGCGGGGTCGAACGATGCATCAACAAGGCCAGAGACGCCTTCTTCTCCTCATTAACGCGCGCAATCAGAGCCTCGCGTTCTGCCAACAGACGACGCATCTCTTCCGAGTCGAGGGACTGCAGTGACGTCTCATTCAGGACCTCTTCCACGTGGTTTCGAATGCGCTTAGCTCGGTCTTGTTCATTTGCCACTGCAGCTTGAAAATCCAGCGAACCAACGATTTTCTCGGCTAAAATTAACAGCAAAAATGCGGCTTACAATTCAAATACAAACACAGTCAACCATCTTTGCAACAATCTGTGTTTTTAATCAATCCGGCTCACAAACCTGTTTGAAGAACACTAGAGGTGACGGCCTCCATATCGTGGAGGCTGTTCAGGACGCGCGCTAGGGAAGTGCGACGATTCGCCACTTCAGCTGGTGAGAGTCCACCCTCAGCAATCAGATCCTGCAGCATCTTATTTAACCGCTCGGCCATGGAGATGTTGGGGCCGGTTGAGTCAGCCATCTGCTCAAACTTCTCTAGCATTGCACGATAACGACGAGCGATTTCAGCGGCAACTTCAGGATCCATCAGCTCCTCGCTACCCGGGAACCCCTCCGAGCACAGCTGATTGGCCAGTCCCTCCAGTTCGTTCGTCCACTGCTCCAAACCACCGAGTCTACGAGTGAAAGGCACAAAATCGTTGAGAAAATTCGACCTAACAGGGTACGCGGGAGGAAGACACTTCAGAGGCTTACTTGGCGTCGAAATCTAGCCAGCGTTCTGGTAAATCGCGCATGTTAGTAGCCAATCGTTCGGCTCGAAATTTCAGATCTGAGTGAGTCTTAGATCGAACCTCCGACCGCTTGGCAAAGTGCACAGCTGCTTCGGGTTCCAGCTTCACCAGCTCACTCGTGACGTGCTCCATTTCCACCATCATCGCAGGCAGCTCCTCCACGAAGTCAGGAGAAAAGAAGTAAGCCTGCAACACACATCAGCGAGTCAGGTGACGCATGCACAAAAATCAATAAAACTAGTTTGATTAGTTCGGCGACACAGCTGACTTAAGAGTTGCGGTCTCAAGTGCACTCGTACTTAGCTCGAGGCCGCAGGACGCTGATTCAGTGAAAAATCGATTTTTTTAACCGATTCACCTCAGACTTCCACTTGCAATTACTTCGGCCACGCGCGCTTTTAAATTGGGGGATTTGATTGGTTGATGCACGTGTGCCATTTAGCCAAAATGCTACCCGGGTTTTGCATAATCCCTTGCAAAATTTTGTGGTAAAAAGCGGTGAACGTCGAGATTTGTGCGAAGAATCGACCCCTGTGAAAGCTCGTGGCCGCGTAAGCTAATAAAGGAGTCAGAAAATTTATTTGGAAAAAGAACACCAACGCAAAAAAAGGCACCTGGTTGACATGGGTGAAAGACAGGCCAGTACAGCAGAGTCCGCCCTTTCCGGAGACACAGAAAAACGCTCAATTTGCTACCACAGCATTTAACTGGGCTATTTTTGCATAATTTTAAAAAAATAAACTTTTTTCTCCCTAGCCAGGCAAAATTTACTTACCTCGTGCTCGCTCAGAATCAGAGAAACCTCTTCTCCGTTTTCAATACGCAACTCCTCTTGGCGCAAGCGTTCAGTGGCTTCGAGCAATTTTTCGCCGATTTTAAAGTCAATTATCGCAAATCTGACCGTGAGGAGGGCGCGAGAGGACTTCTGACTGACATCCTAGATTGGCATTTGAAAAAAAATAATAAATTGAGGCTAAGACTACCAATAGTAAGAGCATTCTGGGACAAACCAATCGACACCCGACGAACTAATCACAGACGAGGCCATCTCAAAAGGCGAGCGCTTTCAGCTTGTCCAATCAGCAATTGACCCGCGTGTGAGTAAAAGCAATTGGTAGCAGGTGACTCACCAAGTAGCGCTGAGTAAGAAGCTTCACTCGCGAAACCACCTCTTTGATGTAGACCATCGCCTCGGAGTCAGAAGCCATTGGTTGCGCCACGCTAATTTCCGGCCAGATTTCCATGAATTTGCCGTAGCACTCGTCCATGTTCTTCAACAACACAGACCCGTCCTCCATGCGCTCCTCGCAAAAGGTTTCGTGGGCGTTTCGTTGTTCCTCTAGAGAATGAAGGCTCCAATGACTCAGACGGGTGGCGCCGATGAGGTTGTTGGCGTTCAGGGGGAGCACAGCGTCCAGTGAGTTGGTTATGACTCCCTCAGCTTCAACCAACCACGTCTCGAAGGCGTCTGCTGCGCTCATTGTGACCTCACGAGCTTGTCTTTGACGAATTAGGAGATTTTCACGTCTCAGAGTTTGCTCCAGCATGACCTACAAGGAAGGCATTCCAAAATAAGTGTCCAATTTCATAGATGATACTTCAAGTGGTCACAATGACTAATTCTCTGTGCACCAGACGCTTCTGGAATCGATTGAGTGCAACGTAGACACCTCTTGAGCAATATAAACTCACTTTTATGCGTTCACGAGTTTCCGCGATGGCCATTTCGAGTTGAGAGACGTCGACACATCGAAGACCACTGGTCTTCAATTCTTTTAACCGTTCCTCTGCCTCTTCAAGTGCCTTCTGCTGAGCGTTTATGCTGTTGCAATGCATCTACAAGTAATCAGCCCCATAAGAATGTGCGGATCGATTGAAAACACAAAATTTAGGAAAAAACATCATCGAGGCAATGTGGGTCTCAATTATTGATCTATTTTTCAGTTTGGAAAATTGTTTTAGCTTGATTGATCGAAAAGTGCACCTGGACATCGTATCCACCAATCACATCCAAACTGGCATCTGATTGGTTCCGCACACAATCACTTCTACACTCGGTTTCCCTGAACTCTAATCTTTGCAATCATTGATCGGTGATGCTGTAAACTTGAAAACAACAGAATGAGAAGTGATTTACACTCACTTTAAGTCGACGGATCGCCTCGTCTGGGGAGATGGAGGAGAGAGCGTCAAGCTTCACCTCCTCGGGGGTGGTTGGAATCTCCAGATTCGTCGCTAGTTCGGCCTCTTCAATCCACTCGGACATTTCAGCGAGCCGCACTGCCACCAGCACGGCTTCGCGCATCGCCATCGACAACTCCAAGAGCCGGTTGTCTATGCTCTCCTCTGCCATTTGCATCAGCTTCTGCCTCAGACGATCAGTCTCCTGCATACAACGGTCCGCTTCTGCATAGTCAATGTCACCATCTCTAGCGGCTGCCATCAGCTTCTCTGAAATTTCTTTTGCAAGCTGAAGGCACGGAAACAGCAATATTGATCCAAGTGGCGTTTGAATGATCTCAGACAGCCGTGTAACTTCCAGGTTGATGAAGTATAAACCCAGACAAGTGCCAACGATCCAACTGCGTTTCAGATGCGAATCACTGGTTCCGATTGGTTGTGTTAAGTGGAAACTTTCGGTTTGTATGCAGAAACCAAATACCGAGCTTGCGAACGAGTCCAGGACTCTATATGCTATTGACTTTGTCAATCAATTTCAGTAGGTAGACCAGAACGACGTTTGTCAAATTTGAGTGAAAAACCTTCACTAGTTCAAGCGCATGCTGTCTGTTAAGCCATTACGTGAAATCGGTCGATAATGTCCACTTTTTACTTCGTGTTAACATCGACATTAAACAAACTTACAGCCTCTGAAAGCTGAATGTCACGCCTATCAATTGACGACTTACAAGATATTGGATTTCGACGTCCTTCAGTAAGCTTTCTTTAGCAGCCTTCAGTAGATTTCGGTATTCCAACGTCGCCTCTTCGGCTCGTTGAATGCTGGTGGTTTGCGGCAACTGGACCTCCTTGTTCAACAAGTCCACGGTCGCCTGGAGCATGTCATTCATCCTACCCACCACCGCCTCGAAGTCACGCTTTAAACTCTCAACCGTCTCGGCTTGACACGACTTGGTAACCTACGCGAAAGAGGTTGATCCAGTAAAAAATCACCGCTAACCACGGAAAAGAGGCCAATAATGCCTTACCTCATTGCTGATGCTCTCCAGGCGTTTCAGCATGGTCACGAGCTCTGTGTTTATGGCCTGGCCAGCGGAGACGCTTGACTGACCAATCAGCGTGGCGCCAAGATCCTGCAGAGCGTTCAGTCGCTCACGCCACTTCTTCACTTGGGATAGCAAAAAACGCTTTTCCTTGCTGGACGTATCCTTTCCTTTCAGCTTCTCTTCCGCTTCCATCATCCACGCGTAGAGGGTCTGGGCCTCCTGAAGACACCAAGACAATACCTCAATGAACTCGTTTCAGGGCATTTGAGAAGTAAAACCAGGGGGGTTACCGTCTCGTAGGCCTGCCACGTCTCCACCAATGAGATGGACGATTTCTCGAGCGCAGCCAGGTCTTCCAGGGCTTCAGCCCACCGAACGCGCAGCGAGGCAAGGAACATGATGGCCTCTGCACGTTCAGTCTCTGCCACGTCGCGCATCACCAACGCGCCTCCACCCGCCTTAATCTGGATGGCCAAGAACCCCGACAGAGGCTGTTCTTCCGAGGTCGTCTGCGCCGTCGATGACGACGAATTGCTCGACTGGACGTCGTCGGGCTCCTTGGAGATGTTGGTGAGCTCTGAAATATCCTTCTCCATCGCCTCTGGAAGCCCCTTCTCCGCCTTCCATTTCTGAAGGTGCGGAATGCAGGGGACAGAAGATGGATATATTCGACATTACGAAACTTTGTCTCAAAATAAGCTGGTTTGCCTCATTCCATGGATGAATTCAGGAGCAAACTGAAGTTAGTCCCCAGAAACATGCGATGATGCCAAAAATTTGCATGAGGCAATGAAAAAAGGCTTTTTTGACCAATTAATAAGTGTACGGAAGTTAGGTTTCAAAATTTATTGACCCGCACACATGTACAAGCACTTCCCTGTAAATTGTTGCTTGAAAATTAACCACTTTAACATCACGTTTGTAGAGAAAAGTCACTAGTTAACGCTAGAAATGATTCTCCGGAACAAAATTACATCACGTGTCCACATGTCCTGCTGTGATTGGCTGTATTGTCAACTTGAATTGACCTTGAGGTAATCCCCAGAGGGTGATCCTGATTGGACCATTCTTGTTGATGACCAATCCTGTTTCGAATCGATGGCGTTTTGAAAGCATTAACAGATTACGGTGCATAATCTGTTACTAGTGAAAATGCGACACAAATTGTTACTGCAGACTGAAGATGATTCATGTCGTACGTCCGCGTCAAATCCAACGACCACGGTGAAGCCGTTGTTCCAAGAGTTCAACAAAACACTTCTAACAGTTCAAACAAGCACTGGACCCACCTTCAGCCGATCCAGACTCTCAGTGGCCTCATCGAGACGCTGGCAACGAGTGCTTTTGAGGTGGTTTAGGTGCTGACGAATATCGTCAATCTCGTGCGCCAGCTTCCACCGAAGGTGCAGACGACGTGTCCGACGCAGGACAATCTCGGCGTCGTGAGAGACCTCGGAGAAGCGTTTTTCGATCGCCCTGACCACCGAGGCGGGGAGTTTGGTGGACTCGTCTCTTGAGTTCTTCTCCGCAAGCCCTCGAAGCAATTCGGACACCTCAGTTTTTTGCTGCAAAGCTTCCTACGCAAAAAAATCGCGTGGTGTAATTGTCAAACGACTACCACAAGGGATTTGACGCAACGTTACCTGGAGATCGGCCATCTGGGCTAAGAATCGTGAACTGCGTGTCGCCGCGTCCGTTTTCGACTCACTGGCCGCATTCAATTCCACGGCCAACCTCGCGCCGCGTTCCAGGGAGCGTTCCAGTTGGCCAAGCCAGCGTCCCACGCGCGCCCAGTCACCTGGCAAAGAGTCGTCAAGGCGCCAACGCCACTCGTCGAGTGTGGATTTGATGCGCGTCCACTCGGCCTCCACTTCGGCCAGCTCGGAGGGCAGAATGCCTAGGAGGATGCCCTGGCGTTTCCGCTTGCCCATTTCAATCAGACCGGACGTCAGACTCTGGTGTTCTTGCTCTGTTTGGTACAATTCCTGTGCAAGGGAAAATCTCACTAAATGATTGGGCCATTTTTCAAACCACAAGGTCCGGCTGTCTGACCAAGGTCACTTGAAATGAGCCAATCAGGAAAATCAATAAAACTTCTGTTGTCTAGATGAACTTCTGTTGGGAAAACCAACATTCCAAACAGAAAATGTCCTAATTTTGCAAAACCGACAATTTAGGTGTTCCCTGAGCACACCAATTCATATCGACCGCGCACTCGTCTTATTGGCTCATTCTTCCCAGCTCTTGGAATGCACCCAAGGTCACACGATGTGCACGTGATTGGCTACAGGGCGCGCAATACGCAATCAGATTTAATGAAATTACCTCGAGTTCAAGCAGAAGGTCCTGCGCTGACAACGGCTCGTGCCGGATCCGAGAAATCAGCTCCTTTATGTGGATGAGGAATTCCCTTTCTTCCTCAGCCTGCGTGTTTGAATCCTTGATCTGCAGAA
>UXSR01000914.1:0-14552 GCA_900604375.1 Mesocestoides corti | reverse complement strand
ATTGCAGAGAGACACAGGATTGGCTGAGGCCAGGTGGTCCAATATGTCTGCGCCCTAATCCGACGCCACACCACACCACATCGCACAACAAAACACCGCAACACCACACACCACACCACACTGGAATCCAAAGTTGAACACCCGTAGTTGTTAACTCTAACTGCATTTCTGGGATTGAAGCGTATCTCAATGTAATTGTGTATTTTGTTTTTTTTTTGCGGCATCCTTTTATTTTACACAACTATCCTCTTAAACGTCATGTTCATGGCAGCTAACCTGGCAATTGTTGTACTTGATTTTACCGACTTTACTAGTTTATGAAATATGTTGTGTGCTGCTTTGTCTCGTATTTCCGAAATGTTGCTAGTTATTTTGACTGACGTGCATTTCCGACATGGAACATGGCATTGAACTCTTCACGACAGTGTCTAATTGAGTTGGAAAATTAGTCAAACGATGATTTTCTAATGTCATTCATAATTAAATTCCGGAATGCTGAGTTGAATATATACCTCTCCTTAGGCTGCGTGAGTAGGTGTTCTTGTGCTTCGGCCCCCCCTGAAAATGAGTCCTCAGATCGCCAACATATGGCTTAGTTATGCAATTAGTAGCAGGAGTAGAACTTCTCCCTTGAGTTCTTTTTTTGAAACTTAATCTTACTAGATCATTGTCTATTCTAAATTATCGCTTATGGTGGACTTATCAAAAAATATGTTCCGCATGTCGTGCTTAATTGGGTAAGGTTTATTGAAGGAATGCACCTCGTGACTTAGCTACTTTTTTGGATTATGGATGGCAGAATGTGTTTTTGAAGTCACACTGTTTTGAAATATATGCATCTTGTCGAATTGGCTCAATTCCTTTTTGTATTTCCTTAAATCCTATTCCAAGTCTTAGTATATTAAATTGTTACTTTCGAGATTGGGCACTGTTTACTTGCTGTAGCTGTTGTCTTTGAGTCTGCGGGTCATAAAATTAGATGTTAGAAGGAAATGCTCCGAAACCTTCATTTGACGTATTTGTTGGACCTTTATTTGGTGATTAATCTGACCCAATTTTTGTTGTTAGCAAATCATTGAGTATATTTAATGCTGGGAATGATCGGATGGTTAAAGTGCGATATTTTTATAGTGGTATTTCCTAAAATGTCGATGAGAAGAATCGGTGTGCTAATAAATTGAAACCCCAGTTCGGTCAACCCGGATGACAAGCCTACTTTGCCATTCTATGGAGCAAATGTACTTTGAGGAAATTGAGGTGTCGAGGTGAATAATATTTGGTTGTTCTTCGATTAGTTAAATGTTTGTCAAATTTCCAAGGTCTAAATTGGCGTTAAATTCTTTGACTGCGATCATTACCTAACCGAAATAAGTACTTTCTGTTGTGCAACAAAATAAACGATTTGCTGATTTGTAAAACAGACCTATTGTTATCGTGCGGTTCTTTGTTCATTGCTAGTTCCCGTAACCATTGGATTGGGTTTAGCCTTTGTTCTTATCACATTACGAGCATTTTATCGGGGCTTAGTGCCCAATAGAAACAGAGCACTCGCTTTATTATTGGGGCTTATCGTCTGCTTCATTGAAGGTCAGAATGTTAGCTCACATGGATTGGTAGGCTCATTACCTTTGTACTAATTTATTTTCCTGGCGGATTAGAGTTATGTTCCGAACATATACGTCTCACATACGCATTGTCGGCTCTAAAGGTACGCTGCACTTTATTCCTAAAGTTACTACTAAATATTTATCCTCACCATTTGTGTTTGGTCAAAATTTAATGCATCACAATATTGTAACTTCACGTTTTTTTCTCACAACACCTTGTACCTACAGGTTTTTCATAAGGCCTTATATTTCCCTGCGAGTGTGCCACGCATAACACCGATGTCGTACCTAAGTAATCACTAAATGGTGTTCTTTAGAACTTGCATCCAGCAAAAACACCTGGCTTTTCGACGTTTCATGTAATGTAGAATTTCAGCAATGTGTATAGTCGAAACACCGCGCTAAACGGCCACGGTTTTCTGTTTTCCTCTATTGAGAATCGACCAGCGCAGTGTTACAGAATTTGAGGGAAGAATTAGGCTATAAAACATGAGCATGTAAACATAGCACCACGTATTGTTCCGCTTGGATCCTATATTGCCTGACAAAGCCAGTTATTTCTTTTAATGAGTTCTATTCTCATATTCTAGGCTAGTATTGTCGCTTTGTATTTGGAAAGCAAAAATGCCAATGTTGTAGTATGGGCCCCTCAAAAACAGGCTTTAAAGTAATGTGGGTTTCAGGTAGAAGAGCATAGTTTACCTCGTTCTCTATTTTCGAATTCACTCAAGCTGTCATTATGATAGTGCAATTTCAATACGCTGTAAGGGTTAATACTGTAGTAGTGTATTATGCGTAGTTACTTGTCTTTTAAATAATTCCTACATTCTTTTGGCGCTTTCAATCACTTTTTACCCGAGTTGCCTAAAACCCATAGGGCCGGATGTGAACGTGCAGGAAATAAAACAGATTGAACCGAATTAAGGTAGTAGTTCCACAACTACTTTTTGAGGAATGAAGTGAATTGGGAATTTTTTAACAATGTAGAAGCTGATGTGCCCACAGTTATTGGAATCTTAGAACACTTATGAAAGTTAGGGAGATAATTGTGAAGATAATTCCAGTCCGCATTTACTCGGAGCTGTGGCCTAACGCAGAATCTTAATTTCCTAGTTCAATGACAGACGAGAAAATGTTAGTGCTGCAGCTAAGAGCAACCTTTTCATTTTGTATTTGCGGTGAGTATCTTAAACGATTGTGACCAGGAATTATCAAAAATCGGTTAATTAAACGGAGCATTCTAAGTAGCACTTACGGTCCCTTTGGTTAAAGAGGGGTATTGCTTGCTGATATGTAATAGACCCGTTGCTAGGATACATTCAGCCATGTCGGTATTTACTGCTGAGAAATATTGCAGTTACAATGTCACTGTCAAGGCAGGGAGTATAATTTGGTCTTACTGGGGATAAATAATAAATAAGCGTTGGACGTTAGACTTCGAGTGCCGAAGTCTGCAACCTCAGTCTAAAGGCAGCAGTGCCGTTGGAAAAAAACTCATGGCTTGAGCCTCAGCATAAGGTGAAGGTCGACGTAAAAATCAGGAGTGTATTTGCTGAAATGCAGTAACGGTCTCATGGTGAGTAGTCATTGCCGTTACTTGTGTCGGTACGGTGTAAGGTTCGTTCAGATATTTGGTGACGGGTATGTACGAACCACTACCGCCAAGTACCAGAACACTCCACTCAGTGATAGTTTGACAGCGTCACGAATTTATTACCTTGAAGCAAACGTGACATAGGAACACCATGATATCCGAAGTCCTCAATATGGTTCGTCATCTCACGAATTAAAGACGTCATGAAGGCATGGGCACTCGATTTAGGATAGCACAATCTTAGTCGTGATAATGCTGCACAAATAAATTTGAATTATGGCCACCAAGGTTGACGGCAAAATCCGACTATCCAGGTTCGAGATAATGGCCCACCTTTTTGTGGGAAGAATTTGCCTTGAATTGTTTGTCCACGTGCTTCCAGAGACTGGCTTTGCAAGGTGCATCAAAGGTTGTTGAATTTCCGGTGGATGGTATTGCTACAGATAGTGGTGTCAACGTCAAGTGCTGTACCTATTAAGTTCAAGTAGGTACTTCTATGGTCTCTGTACGAATAAAAATTTGTGTTTGAGCCATTGTTTTACTTTTTCGTCACAGTGTCTCGAAAAACCTGTTTAAAAATTCTAGTCAGATCAAAATTAGACTGTAAAAGGGCAATGAAGGCTGCGATTTTGAAGTGCGCGATTGATGATAACCAGAAGTAAGACCATCTATTAGGATGGAGGTTAAAAGTGCGTAGATCAAAAGCTTTACAGCTGTCAAACCACACGTTAGGAGGTGATTTTCAGATCATGATGGTCGCACTTTTTTCGGGTGCTTGCAGCAAACCTTCAGGCCCAGTTACCAAATCTACCTTTAGCACGAGCGCGCTGATTCAAATTGAGTTCAAATCCACTTCATCATTAAATCGGAACTCTGAATACAAGCTACTGGATGTACCTAAAATTCCGGCTGAAATTGTAGCCAAATTGGCTTTTCATTTGGTTATTAAATCACCAATGTGTGTCTCGTGACTTGCGTCTTTTCGTAATGATCGGGTTGGCAGTGTGCGGTCCTACAGGACCATGCATTCAAATGGCTATCTGCTTTAGCCCCATTTTTTTTAGAATGGACCAAGCCGCGGCTCGATTCGGAAACTTCTTCCGTGCTCTGACGCTCAAGACGCGCTTCGAACTCGCTGACGAGAAGTGGGAGTACACTGAGGAGCCCCATGTCGAGCGTCGAAAGGTACTAAGGAGCATTGCGTAATTGGTTGACTTCCGCTGGGAATCCCGGTTATCCTTGATTAGTGAGCCAGCCTCACAATGCTTCAAGAACCACACGAGCGCTCCCATATTGTGTAGATTCAACCAACTGGAAATTCGAACCTAGTTTGTTCGTTTGTTTTTCGAGTTCGGTAACTTATCGACATTTTGGGTTTTTTTTAATAGTATTAAAAATACTTATGTGTGACTGGCATCTCAGACATTCGATAACCGATGATCGAATCCAAGTTTCGGAGATGTGCTGAAGTGGAACATCAACCAAGAATTTCCTATAGTGATTTCTTGTCTCTCGAGTCATATGTTAAAGGTTATTTCGAAGTTAGTTCTATCAGCTATCTCTTTCGTTTATAGGATATGCTCATAGCTTTGTTGTTTGGCATTTTTCTCACACTATACCTTCCTTAATCCCTATTAATTTTTAAATTTGCAAACGCGAAACAAATGCAGCGTGATACCGATAGCGTTACAAGTAACCAAACTCAGTCACACCCTTCAAAAGTGTTTTAGATTCTGTTGAAATTCTGTGCATCACGCTTTAAGCAAATACTCTTTTTCCCATGTTTTTGAAATAAATATTCGACTTTGGTCACAGAAACAAGAAGTAATGGATTGGTGTGTGGGCACACACCACATTTACACTTAGCGGATAAAACAACTAAGGGCACTTGATGTCTGTGTTGAATAGGAAATTCTGAACAAGCACCCCGAGATCAAGAAACTCATGGGACCCGATCCCCTTATTGCAGTGATTGTGCTAGTTGAGGTGATCGTGCAGTTGGCAATCGCCTCGTGGATATCTGTGTATCAACCTGGCTGGATTGTCTGGAGCGCGCTGGTTTACGTCGTGGGCGCGACGCTCAACCACTCCCTGGGCAGTGCTATCCACGAAATCGGACACAACCTCGCCTTTGGACACAAACACGGTCCAGCCAATCGTGTGCTTTCGCTCTTCTGCAACCTACCCATGATACTTCCCGTTGCTATTAGTTACAAAAAATACCACCACGACCATCACAGGTAAGCAGTCAGAATCGTTCTTTTACAACAGTGCACTTGTCGTAGGGTCTGCTGGTTGGTAGTCAGCCATGTCATTAGTGATATCAGCCTTGAAGTTTGCTTATTTCAATTCGCCTCCGCATTTCACCACCACAGACCTCTTGCCAAAGGCGATATAACTTAAAGACACCGTGAACAGGGCCCCTCACAAGTTATTGCTGCTAAGACACTATGACCTAGAGATTCAGTTGACGTTGCATCAAACTAGTTTACTTCCACTGAAACACGCAGCTCCATGATCTAATTAAGGGTCCCGAAGGGCTGTAATACAAAGCTTTGATTTTCCATATTGTGGAAGTCTAATTAAATTAGTCAGCTGGAGATGGGATGATGGTGTTTTGTTTGAAGCCTAATATGGAAAATCTGTAAGAACATGGGAATGGGTTTTTGTCTTGTGTTTGAGCTGATTTTAGAATAAAAATCGAATAATGTTGCAGCAGTGATTCATTGCTATTAAATAGCTCCTGCCCTATTAGAAAATGTTGTGCTTGATGAGGGGATATTCTAGCAATTTATAAAGCATTCTATTTTTTTTGTTTCTTCGTAGTTAGAAGTGATTTTATGATATCCCTGACCCTGCAGAATACCCATTTGTTAATACAACGGCACTTTATCTGCCTTTTACTTGTTCGGTTCTGTTCTCTTTATGCTGCCTTACAGGCGGCCGTATTTTGTTCCCTTGGTAGACCTTTCACAAATTAGTTCTTGTCAGTTAATCCAGAGTAACCTGTGAATGATCGACGTCATGTTACTGTCCGCAGCTCGGATCGTCACCAACTTTGTATGTTTTAAACAGCAAATAGTCAGTTCCCTCTAATTATAAAAAAATTGTATCTTTTACCTTATAAAATAGGCACTTTAAAAAATGAAAGCAGGTAAGATAAGTTCTTGCGGACACAGGCGATAACAAAAATAGCGTTTAACTTTGAGAATTAAGTGTCTGCTAATTGCATTTACAGATGGCTCGGGCATGAGGATTTAGACGTGGATATTCCCATGAAGATTGAGTGCTACCTCTTTCAGAGTCCTCTCCTGCGCTTTACTTGGATTCTCCTGAACCCATGTTTTTACGCTGTCCGACCCTTCTTGAAGTCACCACGCCCAGTCACTGCCTGGGAGGCTATCAACTTGGTCGTGCAGATTACCTTTGACTATTTAGCATGGCGTTTGCTTGGCACCTATGCATTCACCTACCTGCTAATGGGTACCATCCTCGGTTTTGGGCCCCACCCAATGTGTGGTCACGTGATTAGCGAGCACTATCTTTTCTCCGATAACCTAGCAACGCATTCCTACTATGGTCCCCTAAACATTCCCCTCTTTAATGTGGGTTACCACGTCGAGCACCACGACTTCCCCTACATCCCGTTCACCCGGCTGAACAAGCTGAGGAAGATAGCTCCTGAGTACTACGAACACATCCCTTACCATACTTCTCTTTGTAAAGTAAGTACATGCAGCGTGCTCGGAAATCACCATGGTATAACGGCTGTGTGAGAACAAATTCAGGCAAATTTACTGTTTGTATGTTCGAAAAATGAAGTAGCAGCAGCCTCCAATATTGCACAGACTGCTTCCATTACCTTGCATAACGTAAAAATCACGCCATATTTGCGCGGTGTCTCGGTGATTTTCCACATCACCACTAATGTCTGATTATATGCATTAGGCTAAACTGTGGCACCAAACTTAACCGATGCGCATGTGATCATATTCAAAATGTCTTTCCTCTTACACACTGTACATATCCCAACAATAAATCAAACTACAACACCGCACCGTCCAAGGGGTTAGTGTATGGACATGCTCCATTCATCGTCTCTCATTCCTTTAAAATGCTGGACATTGAGTTAGTCGTTATTCGAAAGTATCTAGGACAGAATTTCTCTTTTGATCTCTATGTCTAATCATCTAGGTGCAGCGAGAATTAAGGAACTTGCAAATCTTCAAGAAAGTGTGCTTAGCCTCCTGCTTCATTCCACTAGGTCAGACGGTCGTGTCGTCTGTGCTTAGGTGATTCGTGGACGACATTTATTAGAAGAAAACTGAGCTCTGATAGTGTGCACTTACTAATATTATCATCTGTTCTCTTATTTTTTTGCCAGGTAATGTGGGATTTTGTGTTTATGCCGGAGTTAGGGCCGAAGGCTCGAGGTATCACATCGATGCCTGTGAACAGGCCAGATATCTACGGGAAAGTGGCCCCGTTCGAGCTGTCTTCAGCACTCACGTTTCCAAACGAAAAGGATAAAGTCACAAAGTCCAAGTGAGACTGCCAATCTACTTTCCGGATTGGCTGACATTACCACTTTATTTGCACCCACACAAATCATGTGTCCGTTTGTGAATTTACTTCGCACATCCTATCTTCAAAACTCACTGCTACTTAACACTGTATTCTGTTCATTTTAAATGCAAGTGTACGGGTACACATGTGCGTGTACTAGTGACCTTCTCATTGCCTATTCGGCTTAGTCGACTTAATGAGTGTAACCTAGGGCCATCCGTTTAAGTGGTGTGATGCGGTGAAGTGTGAAGCAAATCGGTTTACCGCTTGTTTACAGGCTCAAACCAATGGTCTGAAACAATAATTTGACAATACGTAGCAGATCGTGTTAATTCAGGTGAATCAACCCTCTCGACGTGTATGAAGAAATCCAAGTAAATAACCTGTATGTCTATTAATTCCTCAAGTCTTAGCGTCTTCAATGTTTAGTCGCTTCCTTCTCATCACGGTCGAAATTACACACGTAGATGTTTTTCACGGCATTCAGTGCAAAGGCTGAATAGAAATTCCTGCAAAGTGGTTTACTTCCATTTTTGAGTTGTCCTTTCTTCGAATCGGAGTCGACTTGTCGAATCGGTTTTGTGCACGTTGATTGGTAATTATGAGGATGACCACTTCCCATAGGCCTCTTCGCAAGCCCTCTGTAAACCTGCTCTGGCACACACGCGGGTAGCAAGTGGTTGTGTCTGCGGCCGCGTGTCGCCTTCTCGACCCATTTTTTGTTCGCGGGTTTCTTAGGCGTCAATGGACAATGGGACTTGAGTGAAGCGCATCGCTGCTAGATTGCCGTGATAAGCATGGTGTAGAGAATTGATTAATAAACGCATTTTTCAACAACTTAGCGGCACATCGATCGATAAGCAATCTTTATTTATTTAAAATTGGTCTTGCAGAATTAAGAATTTGGCACGGCAAGAAGAAGAGTACCAATCTCGAAAATATCAATTTTGTTTCTTGTCTTGAAAGTGGGAGTAGACCGAGTAACAATCAAGATATTAAGCTCATTTTTAATTGTTTTCCACCAGCACCTTATTTTACATGGCTAATCACTAACGGAAAATAGGTGCGTTAATATGTTGTGAATCGCTATGATTCACGTCCATTAGCTCTGCTGCTGCATCCATAGCCACCTCCCCTTTTCTCAGCGCCCCTGTCGGTCATGGCGACGCGTCTGAGCGTGAACCCTGTTCGCATGCCCCTCCCGTCACTCTGACCACCACACGCTTGTCTGTGACCTTGGACACACATCAGACACACGCACAACTGGGTTGGGTGGTCTGACACACCGGTTATCTCCGTTCTTAATCCTTCCGCATATTGGAATAGTGTAACTGAGCCAATTCAATACAATTGTAAGCCCCCACATTGAACACGTTCACCCTTCTACGAGCTGATAATTGGCGATCTTCCGGTACGAATTCGGTAGCGTGATTATTTTGTGCTCCAGGCCCCTAACCGGTTCAACAGCTAACCATTTCCAGATGGCAAATCTTTTGTCATGAATTACGTCCACGAACTCTAGCCTGGATCGAGACCCATACTGGGCTTCTGCACAAGTTTTTACTGAAAATGATTGCAGCCTTACCCTAAGATTCCGTTATTAACAGTTTGGTATTGGGGTGAACTTTACAATGTAGTAGAAGAGTACCTCTCATCGATAAAGTCGAGTTACCTTACCAACGAAAATAGATATTCAATCGTGGAATTCACGTACATTAAAGCCATTCATGTATCCAACCCTGTAAATTTGAAGTCACTAAGGGAACTGCAAGTTGAAGAAAGTGAAACATTCGGATTTGGTAGTATTCGGGTTTCACTTGCGCCATGGGTTAAAAAATACGTGTCCATGTTTGGGAATGTTTCAGTAGGAACAGTCCTCGATTCAAATAAAAAGTGGGAGATAACCCATTTTAAGGAGTATCATTGTGATTGGACAGATTAAGTCAACTAAAGGAAGATAATTGCAGACACAAATGGACACATTTTTGGTCGAACACGAGACCCGTCCGATTTACAACAAGAAATGTGTGTGCAAAGTGGTAGTTTCTCATAAATTGCAACTTCAAAAAGTACTTTGTTTAAGTTTAGGGTACATATTTTTGCCTCCCGTTGTAACCTACTTTTATTGCAAAATCGGTATTGCAACTAATCAGAACTTGAAAAAAATGTCACTACTATCCAGTTTTAGTAAGATGTTCCTTTTTATTTGCACTTCAGAATTAACATACTTGGTATGCAATCCAAACATTTTGCGGACCATTACATTGGTCTGCCAAAGCCGTCCAGGCATACCAACCACGTAGTCATGTAACAGATCTTGAAGAAGCAAACTTTTCCCCAGATGTTCCCAGAAAGGGAATTTGAGAATGATGGGTGACTTTTTTTCGTGCCTTTTTTAAGTCCCCAGTGCCATGTAGTATATGTGCTCGTTCAACTGTTGAAAGTGGATATTTTAAACAATGAAAACCGTGCGCACACGACAATTCAGCCAACGTGAGTCAATGTAATTTGTTTGGCAACTGTGGAAAAAAGGGAGAATTTTTGAACTAATGAATATTATGACCACTTTTTAAACTTTTCACAATCCTTAAGTAATTAAGCGTAGATTTTGCGATGTAAAATTTGGCAGTGCACAACAGCGGTTCATTGCAAAACCAACGTAATTTTACACATAAAAATTAATTTGAACGGAGATTAGTCGGTTTTTTGTGGCGGTAACACTGTATATTTTAGTGCTTATAGAACATGAAGTCGTTAGTCATCTTCAGATGGTGATTGTCTACTTGGCTGCTTGATCCACGTAGAGTAAATTCTGCGAAAGCGACGTTTTGCCAGTTGAGGTTCTAAATTAGCAGAAAAAAAGCAGCGCTAGTCTCTTAAATATTCATTCTGGCAGGGTTTCACACGTAAGCAATCTTTTTAAAAGAAGTCACACTGCATGACAAAGAAAGCTTGGTATATTCCAGGTGATGCATACCTATGCTACCGGATCTACGCACTTGACAACTAGCGAGTGATGACGAACGGCGAGGGCTTTCATAAAGCCCCCTAAATAGGGTCATTAAAGAGGCCATAACTTAAAACAAATGAATGCAAACTCTTAAGCTTGTGCACTTTCCAAGGGCAGAGGATTATTTACCGAAGTTCCCTTACCCCGTGATGCAAAACCAGCAATCATCTAGAAACTTCGGTTGTAAAAAATTTGGCTATTTAAAAAGTTAAGCTGGTTTTAGCTGGAGCTTCAAGGCATGACTTATGGTACTTACACTTTCAATATGAAAGTCTACTAATAAAATTGACAAATCATAATCGAAGATAGTGTATGCCAAAGTATTACAAATATTAATTTTCTGGTATTTAAGTTCGATATCAACTTACATAAGCCTTTAATTCAATCCGAAGTACTATTTGTCCCCTTTTACAGTTTGTGAAAAAATTGAAACGTAATCAGCTAACCCGACAACTCCTAAGACCCCACAGCTTAATTATAAATTAAATGACTTTGTAAATTGGATTGATCATTCAAAATTGCCCACTACGTGGTCACTGATGGCCTCAGTTTTTAAAATTCTAGTTTTTGACGGCTTGAAACTTAGCGTCAAAAATTACTTATGCATGGTTGCAGGCTCACGTACAGTGTCGACATTGTGGCAGGTTTTAACGTTAAGTACAAAATGCTCTTAATGTCAATTTAAAGTTCACCAATGCATACCTGATTGTTTGGCATAAATACTAAGAGGCTCTAGCCGAAAAGCCTCGAGAGCTCCACCTTCACTTGCGACATAAACAACACGACTGGAAACGTGAGCCACGCCAAACACAAACAAGGCCACCAGGAGAAGAGAAGGTTTCGCCACGCGAAGGAGGTTCAATTTTCCCATGGCTAAAGGAATCGAATGAAGTCTAATGCACTAAAAAGGGGAAGAAGAACCCACGAAACGCCAAATTTAAAGGCAAATGTAATTTTTGTCCGGTACCAAGATTAACATGTGGCCAACTGATCCTCGGTCTGGATTCCTGTATTCGGTTCCTTTTCTTTCCAACTGACAATGAGGTGAGGCCAAAAAACCGTCAGCGCTTTTAATTCACGCCGTTAATTACGCCGTGTTAGTTGTTATTCAACATCGTCAATTTTTTCGAGGATAAGAGTGCTACGCCCCAACCATTTTTTTGGATTCTGTGAAAGCACAATCGGAAAGTGAAAAATGAACACAATCATGACTAAAACATTTACTAGTAATTGAGGAAAAAGACGAAAATCTGTCCACAATTGCCTTCCTCAAAAAAACCACTAAAGTGTGGGTTCTTTGTATTTCTAATTTGGTGGACGCAGACTATGTCGTATGAACGGATGTCCCATCAACTTATCTGTGCGTGTATGACAGCAAACTTCGGACCCGGGGTGTTTGAATATGGGGAGCCAAAATCCATTTTTCGCAGTTTTTCACACTTAGAAATGAGACGTAGCGTATCTGTGTTATATGTGCACTTCCACCTTTACATCCAAGTTTAAGCCCTTTTAGAAATTTGACCAAGTAATCGGGTAGGCACTTAGAGGTACTTGGAGCACTATAATTTTCGACACTGGCTAGGCGACAATACCGCCATACCTGCTCACTGCAAATGGACACGAATTAAAGACAATCTTACATCCTTAGAGCAAAACATCAACGATATCTGCTTGGTGATCATTGCTTCACTCATTACTTTTCCACTTATGTTAATAAATGCTGCTACCTTACTAAAATACCGATACCGTTTTTGGGTTGTACATTCTGTAAGAGTTGAAAGTTGTAAAAGAGGATTTTTAGATGATATTTCCCCAAACAACATTTTTCAGACCCACAATGCAAATGTTATTTTCGAGAATTCATTGTTTAATATACCAGAGTTTAATGGTTTACTGTGTTTTAACCAGTTGTAACCAATTAAAATAAACCTTATTGTGGAATCGTAACTTAATCGATACAAATGAATTAGTCTTTTCTTTGGATAGTTATATATATATGCAAACGGTATTTGTTGAGAAGGACGTTTCTTAAATTTGCATGGAACTTAAATAATATTACACAAAAAATGGCAAACTTTTGCAATCACTTTTACTCACAACTGTTTGCTGCTTACATAAAATAAACAGCTTTCTAAAACTGTGTCGGAATTTTCAACTTGTCTCCACTTTGTATTTTCACTTCACCTTTAATTTTAAAATTTAGCGTCTGATTTTATTAAATGTTAGTGAAAATTAAAACTCAGGTAATCTTGCTTCAGGATTTGCTAGCTTTGGCCGTAAAGACCAGAACGTTCAATAATTTCAAAGAATGACTTCAGGTATTTTGAAAATCTTGTTATAAGATAAACAATAAATGCTCTTTGATAAAAGACGCTTGCAAACAACCGCACTGATTTAATTTTTTTATAAAAATATTTTTCCTAAGCGGTTCTTAGAAATATGTCAACGATAAGTGTTGCGGAAAACAAATTTTTGATGTTTAGCTGGGTACGAAAATTGTGATTTTTTTTCACGGCATCGCAACAAAATGTTAAATTCCCTTGTTCAATGTTATCCACATAAACGATGAATAGTACTTGCCATGATCTGTAGTAGATAAAGATAAACTTTAAGCCCCATAATGTGATTGGAACATTAAGAATTTTAAAAATGAATTAACATACCATACACATAAAATGGGACTTCAAAACGCATTCGCCCGATTAAATTACATGGGGACTGCCAATCCGGTGTTAGTATGTTTTTTTAATTTCTAATTGGGTAGTAAGGTATTTCACAATTTAAATTTGCCAATCTCTTTTTTACAATGGTGTGGTCAGGTAAATTTGTAAAGATACCAGTAATAGTTACAAAAAGGAACCAATTGGATTTAAATGATAACAGAAATTGGATGAACCTGCGCTTCATTATCATTGCATACATTCATCACAAATTTGTTTCAAAAGAACAAAGAAGACGAAGTTTGATCTTTTGAGCAAGTCAAAACCAAAATATCTTAAAATATACACAGTTAACTAGTTACGGGCTGTAGTCTTTGATTGAGCCAACTACCACATTTGAATGCAAAGAAGTACCCTGGTTAGTCCCGTACTCAGGTTTGGTTAAGTAGGCAAACGGCTTAAGCATTCAAGAAAAGAATCATTTAAGAAATCTAATTGTGAGCATTTTAGCTGCGAAAAAGCTGCTGACGGTTTCTACTTCACTTTTGCGTCACACAAAACTGCCTCAGGACACAGACATAGTGCATACAGCTGACGTGGACTTAAATGCACACACCTTGAGTAGAGAACAACTAAAACACTTGTCCTACACTTAGTCCCGTCATTCTAATTCTGCACAAGCTTTATTACGTGCTTGCTGAATCACCAGCCGGGCTTTCAACACATGAATTCTACTCAACCTGTTTAAAAAGATTTTTCTGATTCACTTCAATGCAGAACCAAATTCGTGCAACTGTTATCATTTAGTGATTTGGTTAAAATTGCCTTGCAGTATTTTTTTACACGCATTAGTGAGAACTTATTTTATTATGGCTGTTTTCATGTTGAATAGTAAAACAATGACGACAAGACAAAATGTGCACCAAAACAGAGCCTGGTAGGATTCTCTTGCCCACCTTCTCTCATTCTCATTTAGATTTAGAGCACTTGGTCCATTTCACACTTTCCTAAATTCATTACTTTTTAGCGCTATTTATATCGTTGGAGGCGACCGTGCCTGTGTAGCAATGATTAAAACTTGAGTTCTGTTTATACCTCATAACGAACCATAGTTT
>UXSR01000913.1:0-14552 GCA_900604375.1 Mesocestoides corti | reverse complement strand
TTTGAAATTTAACGTCTCTGAATTAAAGTGTGCGCCAGTCGCAAACTCGGAATTCATTGGTTGTATGGCCTCAAGGTTAATTAGCTGATTAATTGATTGGTTTGCAGTTGCATCATTCATGCGTTTTCGATCGATAATCACTGTTCTGCTAACACGTAACTGAAATAAATGCGGTCGCTGTAAAGTGGCCTTCTGTGGGCCCTCGACTACCGATGTTCTGTTCAGCAATTGGGTATAAACTGTTACCGTCCTGCTGCTGAAATTATGATAGTAGTCAATGCTGGAAATCTTCAAACCACACGCCTAATTTATGAAACTTTCCGGTTGCTAATGCAACTGTTTGACATGAACGACTTATAGCTTTTTAATGTCTCTCCTGCAGTAAAATTCCTCTCTGGATTTCAACAAAAGCAACTTTTAATCGACAAATTTAATCAAGTCGCACAAGAACAATGGACCCATCCCGTACCAATATTGATTTATTTAGCCAAAATGAACTTTAAAATAAAGTCCTCGTTACTAAAAGTCTATCATATCGCATTAAGTTCTTCTCGCCTTCATTTTAATTATTACTTATTTGCTATTGGTTCATATTTTCCCATTAAACCAACTTTTTTCAAAATGACCAATCACAACTGCCGAACTTCTACGATTACCAGAGAATGCTAATCAATGAACAGGCCGTTCTACGATTTCGAGATTTGATTCCTTAATATTTTAATTACCTACAGTCGTAAAAGGCGGTAGTTTGAAACGCACATGCGCACAGCTCTCTGGTTGTGTCATAAAGTCTTCAGATTCTCACCGCGACTGCTGCGGCTGTGATGTTCAAACACGCAGAGGCGTGATTCAGAGAACGCAGTCATGTTTGAACTAGCTGGTTGGCTTGTGTATGTGAAATCAACAAGACAAAAGCACCAGCAACAATCTCTATCAAGATGTGAGCCAATTGACGCAAATTTAAACAAATACAATTAACAAACAGTTTCGAAGTTTTACGTAGAAGAATTCTTGAAGAAAACAGGTGGACTACGCCTGCGGCATCCAGATGTTTGCTGTCCGGAAATTGTCGGGCTAGTGAACATATTTTGGGGTTAAACCAATGTTATTTCAGAGGTTAACTTGCTCCAATAGCGTTTTTTAGTGTCCTGTCACAAGTTGTAATGAATGCCTGGGAACAAATCTTATTGGCTGATGGCCTCAAAACTGTTTTAGGGTGGGTCGTGGGTACTCAAGCAAATCCGAGGACTAATTCCACTCATATCATTTCCCAAAAATTTTCCACGCATAATAACACAAATTTTTTAGGTAACTATGGCAGAAATGAACTATTTTTCAATTCCAACAAATCTTAATGGATGATATTTGTTTTAAACGACACCTCGTATTATCCGACAAATCCTGGCGTCTGTGTTGGCAAACAATAACAATTATCTACCAAGATTCATCATCAATCGATCCGAAACAAGTGAACTGATTGTGGAAACACGACGATTAACTGGTTTGTGTTTCAGTGACCTTGGCACAGCGTAGCCTAAAGCATTTAAACAAAAAATAAAGCCGTGGTTGCTGTACACCTCGCCGTCGCTGGAGAACTGCGAGGACAAAAAGAAACGTGTTTAGGGGATGAGGGAAAGCGTGGTACAAGACAGCGAAGGGACACGTTCACACACCTCGCATGTCCTCGAAGCGGGCTGTTTTGATTGGCCATTGTATTTGTGGGAGGGAAATGTGCATTGCTGGTACTGACGACCGTCAAAAGTGGCAAGGTCACTTCTCAATCACCGTGTGGTTCGTGGACATCTATGGAATTCAAGGTTGATCCATTTGTTTTTTGTGTTGTAACGCGTGTATTTAGAGGCTAACAGACGGTACATTCGAAAACTTCAGCTTATTTTTCCCACGTAGTAGTATTGACAAGTACTCGCCTGGAGTAACCAATCGCCTTCCTTGGCCATCCTCCTCAAGACGTCTCATTGGTCAAGCATTTGCGCTTTTTCAAATCGACTTTCTGGTTCGCGGACAACACGCAGCCTCGTCCGAAATCTACGCTGGACAAGAAACACCCCGCGATGAAGCCCAAATTCCTTTTGTGCCTTCTAGGCACCTTGGTGGAGGATGCGATTTATGATGCAACCAGGGTGTGACCTTTCATCTTGCCTTTTGCCATAAATAATTCCCTTCGCAGTGCAACCCACACGATTTAAGTGGGAAGGCGCCAAAAAGTGCGGGCAGTAGTTGTGGTGGAGGGATTCCTGCGGTTTGGGTTCATGTCCGATGAGTCATGTCTGTGCGGTTTTGTAATGTGTGAGTCACGATGCGTGAGATTGAAGCAGCCCTAATCTCTGTCACTGTATAATCAGTTTAAGCGGAGCAGTTTGACGATATTCGGTTAGTTTGCTGGCGACATAATCAGACAAAGTGTGACCATACAACCGTCGTCGATAGAGACGTGTGCATCCAGCAAAATAAGAGGTGATTTTGAAAGAAAAAGGAGTTGTTGAGTGGTGATTGAATTAATTCTGGTGACGTTTTTTGGAATGCAATTAGCAACGCAAAAGTGCCTGCAGTGACTTAAACCGGATTTAATTTTAGCGCCTCAGCAGAGCTCCTGTTTCCGATTGGTCAGTTATTCTGAGCACGAGACAAGTTGGCTCCTGTGATTTTTCTCTTCCAGCTGATGACACACAAAAAAGCTTCAATAATAACTGCAACATTTATTGCTTACCCTACTTTTTAACACATGTCTACTTAAATAACGCTCTTGAGCAGTTCTCGATATCATCCGACATCGACTCCATTCCGCCTGTATAACTGCGAACTATGGCGTAAAATTGCCTCACACGAAAAAGACTTTTGTTCAGGAAAGTTCAGACCAGCTTAATAAGAAATCTACGTGAGAAGTGAGCAAACTGGGAACGCTAAAAATCGAAATTTGATTGGTAGATAAGCTGGAGAATCCGTAGTATCAGCTTTACCAGGCACTCTGAGAGATTGGGCTGGTAATTTTTGCGGAAATTCCATCTGCCACATGTTGTTTCGCTTCTCTTGACATTTACGGGCTTCAAATATCAAAATATTTTGACAAGAACCCGTTTTAAGACTTTCATTATCATGTCAAGGTGCCGTAAGTTACCCGTTCTTGCTTAATACAGCTCAAAGCTGACAGGACTAAAACAAGCGTGAAATTACACTCACACAAAACTCAAGGGATGATTTTACTAGTAGGTAAATCATTCAAACACAAAGATGTGTTAGTCATTTTAAGAAAAAAAATTAGTACTCTGTGGATGCTCACACTGACATTGCAATCACCTGCTTGTGAAAATACGCGGATCTCTGTCGAATGATGCCCACTTGAGTGGCTCCACACCAATCACGCCATCATTCGATTGGATATTAAAATCTCTCTCAAAAAAGCGATTAATTTAATTGGCAAATGAGTTAAACACACCAGTACTTCGGTAGAGTAACTTGATGTGATTTTAACCATTGTTAGTTTGGTGGAAAAAATAGTTTGTTTGCCCAGAAAAGCGAACATTTTCTCAGGATTAAATAGCACCCGAAACGCCTCTACACCTCTAACTGCTTCTTCGCACATGCTTGTAACTCCCACTACGTGCCTGCTGCAGGCGGCATCTCATTGGCACACGCCCGCTTGCATAAACACGTACCTAATGGGAACGGTCACATGATGCAGTCCACTCTTCCCATCGGTGTAATTTAGCGAGGACGGAGCGTTAAATTAGCCGAACTATCCACTAATACATAACCGTCATTCGTTTTCAGGCTAAATTTGCAAGTAATCGATAACGCCCAATCAGCGTGGGTTGTAAGACGAGCCAATTAAAACAGCCCTCTGGTTGACCATGTCGAAAATGAAGTGATAGCTTATTTTTTAACCAATAAAATTTATCCTTGACTCTGCATAAACCCTTATGTCAATGTCCCTCACAAGAATTTCGTGATTTCATGAACAAATAAATGACTAAAATGTGCATCGTTCAGACTTCAAGTCAACTTTCATAACAACACGGAATTTGAACTCTCAAGTGCGTTCAAAAACGCATTGTTTGATTTTCGGATGCTGTCCTAAAGTGTGCGTGCGTGCGTGCGTGTGTGTGTGCATTTAAGCGTGTTTATAGGCTTCGACAATGTTGACAACGAATTAACCCCAATCCGTTGTTTATGAACGCGAGTGCATTTGTCTAACACAGCCGAATCATTCACTAACTTTAAACAAAACATGCGCCAGCCTTAAGACCACACATTTGGCCAAATTTCATTGTGACTTTTGTGTGCGTGTGACTTGAAAACGTTTAATCTCTGGTTGGTGTACAGGATTAAACTGGAAATTGAGGGTTTACCTGACGCCATGCTTGAGGGAAGTGGGTTCAAAAGCGCCATTTTTCACACAAAACTACTTTTTGTGCTCTTTCCATTGGAAGATTCGCAATTTTGGTGCTACAGCTGAAGTTATCTTCAACTTTCGAACACTTTAAAATCCTACAGAGTCACTAGTTTCAAACCGACAGAACTGACGTGCATCATAGTTGACCCCTAACCTCCATGACCTACAAACTTTCAGACCTAACAACTGGACCCCTATAACTGACCTTCCACAGCACACCGGTCCTTCTGTCACGTCAGTATAACTGACACCTAAGAGGAATCGACTTGAGCCCTAGTTGCCAACATTTGAAGTCAACGATTCACTAATGTAAGCTGACAACGAAGTCATTATTAACTTTTCGCATTTTTAATTGGTTTTTCAAGGTTACAAGACTTATTGATTTTTAATTGGTGGGTTAAGGTAACACTGTCGTGATGAAGTTAGAATGGCAGAATAATGCAATAAATCCTCATCGTTGATTGGTTGAATGCATAGTTTGACTACGTGGCAATTATTTCAGTTTAATAGATGGAATCATTGATTAACATCCCCTGATGGTTATAGAATGAAACATTGCTCACATTAAGGTGTTTTCGCGCAAGTGGTATGTTTACTCTAAACGAATTAGTTCAATGTATCCATTTAGCATCGCCATTGGTACTTGCCAATTGAATACGAGCAACAGACCCCGATAAATGCATTTTCATTGGTGCATCCTCAGACACCTAGAACTTCCACGCAAGCCTACCAATGACAGACCTTGGGAAGTCGTCCTACGACGCCCTCAGTGGTTCCAGATGTTCGTCTCCTGCGAATGCAACGTCGTCCAGAGGTTTCTGGTCGCTTCCAGACGTAAAAATCACACTGAAGCGAAGCAGCGTCTTGAATCGGCAAATTCAATTTCCCTGTTCGGCTGATACCTTCTTACGCACAACGACTCGAGCAAGCTGCTGACCATCCCCACTAATTTATCAGATAGAAAATTCTAGACATTCTCACTAACCCTGGCCGAGATCTCGGCAAGTCGGCAAGTGCTTCAGAGGATGTGATCTTTCAAAGCAATGAGTTGTTCAGACGACATGAAGACAAAGCAACCGATGACTGCAGACTCAGTCTCATTTCATTAAAACTTCCAAAAAAGTGCTTAATATTACGTAACCTGCTCCGAATATGATCTCACGCTCAGCTTTTTAAAAATTGCCACCACATTTAAACAACATTACTAACTTCTACTGACAAAAAGTTAAGGCTACAAATTACTTCTCATATACGTAAAAGCTAGATAAATTTGAGTAAGTTGAAAAAAAGCATGTCAAAATGCATTCTAATCGCCCACACCAAAGGGAACAATAATCAGCCACTGTTCATTGGTTGCCTCAAGGTCAATCAAGGCTGCAGATGTGATGGATGCCTTGGCTAGATCAATATTTGCAGTAGGCAAATTTTTCTTTGATGTTGGAGCCCAATACACAAGCTATCTTAAATAAGCCAGCATCAAATGCGGTTTAGTAGCCCATTATGAACGGAAAATACAGGTCTCTAACTGGCTCCCTAGGGGAATTTTTCATAAGTTCAGCGCACAGAATCGGTTGCTTCCTTGCACCCGTTTTTAAACACCATGTAGAGGAATTAGGGTTTTTACCTCACTGTGATCGATAATAGGGGAATTTTACAATGCTGCTAGTGTGGTACTGGCGATGCATCAGTGCATCCGCAACTAAAATTGTCGCAAAATCGATATTTTCGAGACATTTTGCCTAGTTCAAAGTAAACTCAGGTCCCAAATGCTCCAAATCAGCTGAGGTAATTCGATTGGTCAACGAAAGTGTGGGTACGTTTTAAATTTTTTTGAAATCAGCCATAAAACGCTGTCTGCAGGATAATCTGGAGTAGGGAGTTTGTGCAATCGTGTGCACCTCTTTCCTACAAGACCGGCAAAGCACTTACACTGTTAAAAACAGTGAAATTTAAGGCTTCAAATTTGATCGTTGCGTGGTTTCTGAAATGTTGCAGCTTCACCCAATCGTGCAGTGACCTTGACACAAACCAATAGAAAGCATCTGAGTGAAACCCTGGGCTTGGTAGGTGGCACTCATGGTTTGAGGCGTTTTCCTCAAAACACTTCAGTCGCGTTTTTTCAAGTAAATTCTATTTTTTGTAACAAACTCACTGAATTACTGATGCAACGAACCAATCAGACGCAGGAGTTCGACTATGGTCGGCATCTGCGTTACAAATGTTCATTCCGTTGGGCCAGACTTGGTCGGACAGGCTAAAGGGGTAGTGTAGCACCAACCTCTTCTAAATTTCACGTGAAATTTTCACTTTTTTCGTTCACGGTACGGCCAATCGGGAGCGATTCTAGTATTGCGGATGCGCGGCTTAATTTGCAGTCAAATTACACATTTTACCCATGGTAGAAAAGCAAAATTTTGACATGCTGCCAAAATTAGTTGTGGGTGTGTAAGAGCAGGCCTGAGAAATTAGTTAACATTTTGCCGCGTGCCTCTCAAAAATCACAAAATCAATAAAAAATGCGTGTTTTAGTAAAATAACGGGTTGAATATTACTTGAAAATGACTTCAATTTATTCACCTACACACGTGAAACTCAACTTCAACCATTTAAACAAGCCAAGGTCGATCAAAAATCGATCCATTTGGCGCATTTAAACATCGATCACCAACACGAGCTGTTAGCCCTGAATTTTGAGAGCGAAATCACAGTGAATCTTGCAGTCTAAAGGCAGAAACGCTATTGAATTCTAATGTTTTGACCGTTCGGATGATGCGGAATGAGTGAAAAAGCAAACGCTAACGTTAAAATGCTGATTTTTAAACAGGGGAACAAAAATACTGCCTTGAAATGGCGCTGAATTGTCAAGTAAAAACGGTTACGTGCCTTTAACGAGGAGATGTTTTCATTCACTCAAACTCCAGCAAAAAATTGGAGTTTTTCATGGCAGTGCTCACGGAATCACAACTGAAAACTTTTTCCTTGGTTACGCCTTAATGAATGAATGTTGAGATGAGCGTAAGTTTTGCATGTATCACAACGTCTCCACTCAGAGTCTCTCTGTAAATTGTCAGATTTCTACTGTGAATGATGAATGAACTCGTTCAGTATTCCATCAAACCCCCTGGATCTGTGGATTCGCCACTGAAATTGTACTAACGTCAACCAGAATTTGATATAGAAGGCAACAGTGTTTTAAATCGATATGTAAACAGAAGATAAAGAGCGATAGCGACCAGTAAAATTTGTTCTGTTACTCCCAGTAACGCTTTGTTTTACTAAACTGTTTGGTTTGCCCGCAGTTACTGTTTACGCCGCTTACTGCTAAAATATTTCCCGTTTGAGATAACACGTGCCCGATCTTATCTGCTGTTCTTCTGTCCGGCGTGTCTGTCTGCTATGGTTTAAGCCGCTACTGTTATTTACACAACCCCCTCCGACGACACACCAAACATCAAAAGAAAAAATCTTGATTTAATGGCCTGCCAAGGTCAAGTGGTCAACGCAGGAATAACCAGGACGTAACTTTGCTAATGAGGTCAAACACACGTGCACCAGCCTGACTTTGACCCCAAATCCTATTGGAAGAGAACCGGCTTTGTCATCCAATCACAAAGCTGGCACAGTGGAGGTTGGACACGATGTCAATTTCAGTTCTAAGGTGATTGTTTCGTGGAATTTCATCGTTGTTCCGAGCCAGCATCTCTCTCGTGAAGCGTGTGCCTAATCAATTATGCGGGAATTCTCAAAATTGCTCCGGCCAAAGTACAAATCTCACACACTAAAACGATGCATTAAATTCGAAGATCTGAAACAGAAAATTATTGTTATAAGTAATAAAGGAGTTTGTTACTTTATTTAATCCAAAAACGAAAATATGAACGGAAACAGTGACGATTTAAATGTGGAACTAAGCCACAGAAAATATCGATTTTGTCAAAGTCTAAAATTTAAAACTAAAGAGGATGTCTTCTCTTGGAAACAGGAGAGTTAGGGTTAGTTGTGTCCCCATAAACGTGAACTCATATCCCAATCCGCTGCCACCACCACCACCACCATTACCCCACCACGTCACGGATAACATCGCGATGACTCACTAGCGGGGAAGAGGGTGACTATGCGGTAACCGAGTCACGCTGAAGCGGTCAATCCGGCAGTAAAATCGGAATCCCCTGCCCCACGTAACCACACTAGCCTGGAGGTTGATAGTCATCTCTACGCGATGGACTAATGTCTCGCAGACCAGCAGATTTCTGGTAGTTGTTTGATAGAATGTTATGGGGTGATTTAAGTGTAACTGTGTTATGCAGACTAACACAACCCTTCATTCACCCTCCATGGAAGAAAAACTTTTCCTAGTGACTTAAATAAGTTAACTCATAGCCAATAAGAGTGGCCCTCGTACGGCCTTGAATTAACGCCCAGGTTAAGCAGAGTCGATACATACTATAACAGTCTACAAACTGCAAATGTCGTTTAGAACGAATATCTGCTTCAGTGACGTAACTAAAACGAGTGCGCTGTATGGATCACCTAAATTGCCTGCTCCGGTAGTGACCTTGACAAAAGTACTTGCGATGAAAATGAAATTTAGTAATTCAGACAGGGTGCTCAAGTCCATTTCTGTGTATTTCAAGAAGGAAATTTTGACAAATTTCAACTAAGGCAGCATCTCTAGTTGAAATTACTCTGGTGGTATAACTACACAAATTATGCGCAATCAACTTCCAAAATTAACGTTCAAATGGCAGAATTTACCGCGCTTGATTTGCTCGCAAACCTACGTGGCTGTATCGATCGACGACAAGCAGCCAATAAATCGATAGCCATGCAATTTCGGCTGAACTGTGCTGCCTGAAGTGAGTTGCGACCGCTTGAGCTCGCTTAGCCAATCACAAACCAGCTTTGATCTGGCGAGTTCCAAGGTGAACGGTTGTTGTTTGGACGTCAGAATTTAATTAATTAGAATAGACAACAAAAGTGGGTGTAGTAGGCCCGTTTCAGGTGCCACTTCTTAACCGCTCAAGCTGCCTCCACATGGTACTTTGACCTGAAAGTGTGTTTATTTGAACGAACGTTGTGATCAAACTCCAACCGCTGATGCGTTCAACGGCGGTGAGACTTACCTGGTTGTGTGAACAAATGAGTAAAACGTTTGCGTATTTCCTTATTTGGTTGGAATTAATAGGGATGAGGTTACCTGTTGAGTAAATTGCTTCCAAATAAATTTTGTTTTGACCCTCCACACATCGCAGTGCAGTGGATATGCCAAGACATTTACAAGAATTATGATAAATTACGATGCAAACTCTCAAAATGTCATAGATTGTTTATAATTTCACAAAGGAGAGTGAACGAAATTTTGTGGATGCGGGCAAGGCAGTTGTTAATAGTACACGATGCACTTGGTTATGTGAGGTCGATATCAGCAGGACATTCGTTGCGGTTCAATCACACGAATAATCGGCAGTCCTCGCTATTTCGAAGCATCATCGACTATTTAGCAGAACACCTGGCAAAACTTAGCCCTGTCGACATCGCCCGGGTTCAATAATGCGATGGGTTTGCGGTTTTGTGGCATTCAGCGTGTGCTTTTTTACGGCTGTCCCACTTGCCGACAACGACGATCCACAAATCACTCAGGCCTCCGCCTCCACGGTGGTGTGATTAGGGTGGAGAAAGCCTGTTAGTCGGTTACCTCGACCAGCTGTTGATGAGGTTACAACATCGCCAACAGCTACCTCTTGTCCATCTGGCAAGAAGCCAGGCGGACTGAGGAACGGTGAATTAGTCACCATGGCTGTCGGGGAACGCCGCATGGGTATTTACTGTGGCTTTACCAAGCAGGATATGGCAAAAAAAGTACAAAAAATGTCTTTTTCTTGACGCGGAAGGCATGAGATTGCGCCAAATCACCAGACGCAGCGAATGATGGACGATATACAGCAGAAACATTCTTCTCCGCAAATGACCGTTCAATTCAATGATCGGGATAATGCCAGTGGTACCCGAAGAATGACTTTTCCACTGAAAGACCTCCATGGACTCAACGTGAAACCCGGCTAACTGATGAAGATCACCTCAATGTCCAAATAGTCGTTCAAACAAAAATATTCATCGAAAGTCGTCTAATTTTTTCAGTATTTGGATTCGTTACCTTTTCTGGTGTTACAATAGCGTGATTGTAAATATATTTAAGGCGTGTCATCCAAATTGCAGAAATTAATTCCCACATTCAACGCGTGGTCCGCAATTTCAAAGAAATCTATGCTGGATTGCCATCTTTGTCGTCAGCAGATGCATCTCCATCGAAACGCGACCTCCACACCAGCACATTCTATTCACAAATCTTAACGACCGTTAAGGTTTCACTGCGGCATCACTGTGTACCAACATTTCGGTTTAAAACTGTTGTAGCAACAAATGCTGAAGTCGAAATCATTCCATCGAAAGTAAACGAAAACGCTGATTCAATTGGTTAATTTGAACTTTCCGGGTAAACTTGTTAAGCGACAATGTCGACTCGAGGGCTCATTGACTCACTCCTGTTAATTAAAAGGAGTCGTTGCCATGACAACGGCATTAAATCACTTTGTGTGTACCGAGTTAAAATGGCCTTAACTATAGCACATTAGTGTTTAATTTTTGTGGATGCAAAATTTCTCTTATCCTGAGTGAAGTCAACCGGTAGTAACAAGCAACATTATATTTTGATTTCAACATATTGTACTACACCTAATAAACAATTTTTTTTCAAAAAAATTCGATTAAAACAAAAGTTTAGTAAATGTTTCGTCTTAAATTCGAGCGCTCTAAGGTGATAGGGCATCAGATTTTCTACCGCCAAATAAAAACGGTCTCCAACCTCATTGATTTTCTCCAAATTAAACCAGTCCAGATTCCTTCCATTGCAAACCTATTCGGGGTTATTAACTCTGCCGAAGTTTACAAAACTATTCTTGCTATTCCAGAGGAAGAACATTCAAGATATCGGGATTTCAAGGAGCAAGCAAGCCATGTCTTCTTGAAACTAAGGTCAGGTTGCCACGTAGTTAAATCTGATTGAGAGGACTGAATTGGTTTGAAGGCTATTTGGTGTAACCACCGACGTAATTGGCTTGTTCAAAACCCACGCACAGGTAATAAACGCGAAAATTCCTCATTAGTATAGCTGATTTTAACCAAAGTTAGCAAAAGCCGAAATATGTGTTTAGGGGCACGGGAGAGGGGATGAGGGGTCAAGCGGTGGGAAGGGGGGGCAGGGGGTGTTCGGGTGGGTGCGTGCTGTGCTAGAGGGAGGGGGAAGGGCCGGGAAAGCGAGTAACAGCACCTCTGTTGGTGCGTTTGTGTGTACAAAGCAGAGCCGAAACATGCACGCTGCCAAGCAATTGTCACGTCATAGTCATTACAAATTAGGGTCTAATGACAGTTTAAATCTGTAGGAGGAAGTCGGTTTGATGTTGCCGATGACGAAGGATAGTGACCACAATTCGAGGACCTTGGGGAGGTTGGAGGAGAACTTGGGTTTCTTGCATTTGTACACTGGATGATTGAGGTATTCAGCCGCTGGATTCAACGTCCCACGGTCGAGTAAGTATAGGAAAGACTTCACGGAGCATGAGTACACAATTATAGCCTTCACACGCTGGACATGATCTACGACCAGAACACAAATCAGCTTGGCAGATGTTGAGATCTTTCGAAAGTTGGTTTGAGGGTAAGGATTTGCGAATGAGCAGTCGAAAGGGGTACCTGAAATGGATCAAGAGAAAGGTTCTTAGACAATGCTCCGTGGTGGTGTCATCAGGTGGTGGGGAAGCCTGTCGTAAGGTCACGAGGTCAGGCATAGCGTCCACGTGTACGCGTGATGAGTCATCACAGCTTCACGAGGCAGTTAGGTACCAGAAGGTTCCGTGGACGTGCTTCAAATGTTTGCAGTAATTGGAGTTCAATGTCATCAAACTGGATGTGTTCTACACAAAGCTGCACATCCCATCTTTGCAGCAGTTGGAAAACTTTGAAAGTACATTAAACCTCTCCATCAAGTACAAAAATGAAGGAAAATTGTTTTGTAAAATAACATTAACGTGTGCATACCTTAGCCATGAAAGTGTGATCTCACTGTGTTTTGGGGGTGGCTGCGTGTGTGGGTCCCCCGCAGGTCAGTCATTTTTTGAAAATGGCGACGTCTGCGCACCGTTGAAAGCCGAGGGGTCATGACTAGCTCCGTCGGCCGGGGAGTCGTGATTCTTGGATCGCTTCTCTCTGTGATGGAAAGGGATCAGGCTCTTGTACTTCTTCGAACGTCGTTTCTTGCCCCATTTAATCTCTAAGCAAGGCAAAACGGAATCCGCTTACATCTTGACATGCTTGAAATCGAATTTACACACTAGGGTACTTACCGCCTGAAGCGTCGCTTGCTTCCCCTTCGGCTAGGGCAGTGCGCAGGAATTGGGCGTCCGCGGAGGTAACAGTCATTGTCCTTCGTGATTCACCCAGAGGCCATTCTGGTTCGTTGGAAGGCAGGGCATCATCGTCGATGTAGGGCACGTCATAGTCTTTGTCACTCTTCCAATGACAACTCGGCAGTTTTGTGGGCGTGATGGAATAGGGGAAGAGGTGATCGTCATTGCGGAAGGTGCAGTTCCGCGGAGGAAAATCGAGGGTACTCCATGGCCTAGGTCTTCGCAGCGGGGAGGATTCGGTGTAGTGGCAGCGGTAGGCATTCGAGAGCCACTCAGAGATGTCCTCGTCGATGTGACGTGGAATCGGAGGCGGGGGAGGTGTTTTGCGGTCGGCTTCCGAAGCTGAAACGACCACCTGGTCTGGATGATGCCATGTTTGGCGTTGTAGTCGCTCACTTGCTGCGGTGCTACTCGACTTGCGCATTTTTGGTGTAGACACGTCTGGCTCCTGTTGAAGGGGAACTTCTTTGGCCTTGGTGTGTTTCTTCGATCGTTTCTTTTTGGAAAACAACGATTTTGGTTTCGGCGGTTCTGACTGATCTTGGTGGCCATTTTGTTCATTCAAAAGCATCAAGGCCTCGCTTGGCAGGGTGGGTTCAAGTGATTCAACTCGAAGCTCTCCAGCCAGCTTTGGCACAGTCTCTTCATGGGATTGCACGACCGGTTGAATGTCCGCTTGAATTCCCAGATCCTCATCTAACGAAGTCGGTTTGTCTCGCTTCTGGGTCTTTGCTTTTCGCTTGCCAGTCGTTGAAGGTGAGCCACCATCTTCCACACCACTCGAGGAACTAACAGCGGAACGCCTGCGTCTGGATTCTTTCGATTTTTTGCGGCGCCAACTCATGTGTGGCCACTTGAAACCTTTCTTGATCTTCTTCTTGCGTTCATCCGTGGCTGGTGCCTCCTCGTCAATTGTCCCTACGCCGTAGGACATCTTAAACTCGGGGGTCGCTGAATGGACCCAGAAATCACGCGGCGATATGGGCATGCTTTCACCCTGAGATGAAGTGTCCAACTCTGAAGCAGTCATGTCAGAGTAGGAATTGTTGTCCGCAGGATAACCCGGCTCCAACAAAGCAGCACCTTCTTTCGGTAACGACGTAACAACTTCGGAGGTGCTCAGGCCATAACTATAGCACTTTTGAACAGTTCCATCTACACCATCATCACCGTTATTTGTTCCGGACACAGAAGCCTCAGCATCACCATGTGAAATAACATACTTCGACGACAACAGTCCTTGCCTTTGTGGCTTGACAGGTTTTCCTTCCACATGTCCAGAGAGCTTTACGATGTCCGTGTCTAACTCAAGAACCTCAGTTTCGACGGAATGGAGAGGTGGGGTGGAGAGGGAAGAAACAGCAGTAGGCTTAACATCGCGATGACCTCTAACTTTCTTCGAAAAATGCCAATGATAAGATGGGACAGAAACATCTTCCTCCGAAACCACAATCACATCTTTCTCCAGGCCGGAATGACGATCAATTGGAGCAGAAACAGACAGTGACGGAGCAGCGACATCAACATGCATAGAATCGGAACCACAAATACTAGTGTCAACATGAAGGGGCTTAACGTCAGCAGTTAAACAGGGGGCTGCCAAGTGCACTTCGGCTTCTGGTGTCTCCACTTCTCCCTTCGGCAGCTCCAGCTTCCCATGCTTGCCACCCACCTTCCAC
>UXSR01000912.1:0-14577 GCA_900604375.1 Mesocestoides corti | reverse complement strand
TGCTTTAAGGAAAAAATAGTATCCTATTCTGCTGTGGCTGCAAATTTTAATTGTATTGCAGCATCTGAATGGATTTAACATACGAAAAATGAGGCTGCGACATGACCAAATGAAGTCATGCTAGTGCTATTTCAACTACCCTGGTATGACAATTTAGTGTTTTGAATTAAGCTTTAGGGATATTCTTTGAACCATTTCGTGAAACATTAAATATCAATTGTAGTTACTTGCGCCACTGCTTTTTACATTAAATATTTTTTCATTCACCTTCGTACTGATGACTTTTCTACTTCCATTCTTTAATAAGGTGACATAGACACATTGCTTCACATAAAAGGCCACAGTTAGCAAGGGTTCAATAGGGTAACACATTCAGCGTGGTTACAATTTGTGGACCAGGAGACTGGGTTTTACATTCGTTTCATAATTGAGCTGACATAGGTTCCATTCTAATCATTATTCTACAAAAGTGCAAAATTGAGCATTTTAAAGACGAAAACAAAGTGATGGAACAATGGCAGAAATAAAATTAAATTGTGCCTCCAGGGCTAAAACGTTTCTGTTTTTTAGGTTTACATTCAAGTCACGTTTGACTGTGATTCTTTGCATGCACTCCTGCTACCTCGGATGGAGCATACGTCGACCATGTCAAATCTGCATTTTTTGCATAACCAGCATGCAGAGCTCAATTTGTGGAAGTCCACCTTAATGTAGCAGTCAGGAATTTTTCACAAGCGATTTTATTAAGACAGATTACAAAATGATTGTAAATTTTGACAAATATTATCACTGATCATAGACAATGTCATGTTGCGTCTAATGTTTACATGACCTTCTTTACAAATCCTTAATGATTCCTTTGGCAAAGTGGCGGTATATTTACACCATATCATTAGATTGACATTCACACTGTGAAGCGTGAGAATTCGGGAAGTGGGACAAAGGCGCACATGATTCATAGTTGCATTTAATTTTGTGTATGCAATTACTCAGTCTTAGCTTTTTTAAATTAAAATTGGTTTTAGTGAAAAGTGAATTAAATTGTCCCTTTGTACCCACATGATTTAAAATAAACTTTTTTATGGCCTAACCATAGATTTATGGGTTTGTTATCTGAAATTGTATGTTGAAAGAAATGCCACAGCACAAGAGTGCTTCTATTAGAAAGCACAAGCACCCAATCAATGGTAATTGCTTAAAGGATGTTCAGATGGCTGTGTGGAGCTAAGAAAGAGGCTTGCATTGATTTGCATTCCTGTGTAAACGACATGATGCAGATGTGTGCTGGGTTGTTGCCTTTACTCTCTACCAAACGTGGTTGGGTAACTTTGGTCAATTAATCAGGCGGAACTGAACACAACTATGATATCTAATGCACTGCAACTGGTGCTGGTTAGAGCCGAAATGCTTGCGACTTTAATTATTTCAGCAAAGAAAGTCTACCCTTTTTGCATCCTTACTAACCATTTCATGTCCTGCCTACGCTGAGAGCGTCACGCCGTCTTCAGAAACATCTGGACCAAATTGGTGTCCTAGTTAAAAGAAGCAAATATTGTTCAACTATGCTATTTTCTCTGCATTCACACCGAATGCAGAACACCTATGATTATGCGCTTTCCCAAACTAGAGCACATCTCGTTTAGAGAGCCTGTACTGACTCAGACAATGACTGCATAACTTAATAAGATGAAGAAAACAGGATCTGCTGGATTTGAAATGGCCAATTTTTAGGTATTCTTGTGAGGAATTGAGTAGATAAGAATGATGACGGTAAATAGCACCAAACAAACTATGAACGTGAGTCATTCACACCATGTTGTCTGCTGTTAACAGCTTAAGCGATTATTTTCATGTGATTGTTAAACTAACACCCTGGACATATGTATAAATACAAACGTGAGCGTTGGGCTGAAGGAAATATTGCCGAATTCAACGCACAGGACCCAAGATACCTTTACTGCTGAGTATAGGCTTGTGGTCTTATACCGTCTAATGCAATGTGGATTCGTTTGCATGCTCCTGCCAACGTTTTATCACGGCTCGATAAAGTCTTAATGTTCTTTTTTTTATGGTATTGAATACAACGTCTTGAAAATGCCGCTAACCAGGTCTGCGTTAAACTACTGGAAAAAATCTTCATTTGATTGCATTCGCGTCTTCCTACTAGTGTTTGTAATTGTGCATTCCCAGTAACTTTAATTATTATATAAATATCTCAAAATATTAATAGCCACAAACTAACTCTGGAATCACATTTTTGCCTTCTAGTGCCATAATTCCAAAGTAAGGAAATGTGGAGCATTTAATTTCAAAAGGCTAACAACTAAAGGAATTCATGAAACCCATGAAAAATCTTGTGACATGTAGAAAAAGAGTTGTGTCACAAAATGGCAATCCCTTTTCATGAGGTCTGATCAGCCATTGCGAGTTCCCAGGCAGCACTTCGAAGTGCATTGTATGCGTCCGTAGATGCTTGCATGGCAATACAAATGGCATCCACCTCTTCACCGTCCGATGTGGCCTCCAGCCTCGCCATTAACAGGTTGACGATTCCTTGCAATTTGGCCAACATTTGACAAATTTGAATGTGCCACTGAGGCTGAGGGATTTGTAGTTGTTGAGATGTGGCTGCGGCAGCAGGAGAAAGGTTTTGATTTAATTAAGCAAATCAGTAAGGACTTGTTAAATAGAGCGGAGCATACCATGTTGGACGTCAGTCATTAAGTCAGCATTTATGCCTTCGTAATGTATGAAAACTGACCAAGATTTGATGTAATTTCACGCAGATTAAGAATATACATGCATTTTGAATCAAGAAAGTCATTTGCAGATTCGTAAGCAACTAACGGATGCATGGTAGCAACATGGTTCCACGAACTAACAATGAGAAGAATGCGCATGGAAATTGATTATCGGAATATTTCAGACTAGATAAAATAATATATAGCTATTTCAATTATACAGAACAAAAACTATTGCTGAATTAGCTACCACAATATGGCACATCTACAATCGAATATTTCAGTAAACAAATTCGAAATGTTTTTTCCTGCTAAGTTTACAAGTAAATCTCAGCGTGAATAGAAGCACCACGACTACGCTAAAATTGAACACGATGATAAAAACACGCATAAAATGCATACTCACCACTAACGATGTCTGTGAGATGCAGGTCATCAACACCACTGTCGCTCTCTTCGGTTTGAGGCGTAGTCGAGCGACTTTCCTCCATCTTCACTTCTTCGTCGAAGTCGCCGATCGTTACTTCAGCCAAACGCTATCCTTGATATTTATACGTGCATCTTGGTGTTAAGTTTGATAAAAGGCGAAAATAAGGTCTCTAGGTGTTAGCGATGGGGTCTGATTAGCGACTGGTACTTGTCAGTTTTTGAGTTCGCACAATCACACACTAAGCCATCGCTAATTTGCAGGTAGTAGTCTTAGTTAATTGACACCAAATCACTTCATTTTTCACACCTACTTTACTGAATCACCTTGTACACCTTTTACACATTCAAGCAATATTTGTATGAACTATCAACGTCAACTGAACAGTGGATGCAAAGACGGTTTTGGAAAAAAAATTCGCTGACGTTTTCCCAAGCAGACCCCCTGGTTTGGTTGCTGTGCTGTATGAAGAGAATCGTTCTCAAAATTCTGCTCATTTGAGTTCTGATGCGTTACATAACCACGCTTGCATGTGGAGTTCCGCTTAAGCTGGACAAAGAAGATTATATGACAACTTATCCATTACGCATAATGACGTTTGGAGCATGGTACTGCTGAAGGTCTATCAATTTGTGAGGATGGTTTGCATGAAACAAATGCGGCAATTACTTGTTACGAAGTTGTACTCTGTTATGCAGTTTTTACTTATACCGCGTTTTGCCCACGTTGTGGGTGTGACGTCTTTCTTAAATGATTGTATGCAAATTAACCTCTCAGATAATTCGGTCAAAATCAAAGTGCTTAGGCAGGCAGTGATGAGTGCGTTGAGTGATAAAATTTTGACGTCTCTGCTGACGACTGCAGAATACGAAATGGTGAAGTTGAATGAGGACATGATGCAAAAAATTTGGCGAGGCAGATTTTGTCCTTGAATGTCTTGAGAGTATGATTCATGCGGTTACTAGGTCTACAGTATCTTTATGCAGAATGGACAAAATGTCATGAAGAAGATAGGTTGCGCTAGTCACATTGTCCCTAGAAGCAGTAGCCAAAAATATATTTCAGGCGCTACCTTAATTAATTTAATCGTCTTATCTAGAAAAGCCAGTTGCATCTATTAGATATCCCAATTAAAATCCTAACATTTCTTAATTCTTAATAAATTAGATTGACTACTCGGGAAAGTTAGAAATAAGCTTAAAATGACGGCAAATCAAAGTAACACTGTTTATTCAGAATCAATACGCAGCCCTGTAATAAGTGACATTTTGCACATATCGTTAAGACGATTTCGCTGAAGACGTACTTTTTCCTCAGACTCATACCCGTATTTGCCGAGACGATTAAAATACCTCGGCTTGGTCACTATCGACTATCGATAGTGTCACTTCATACGACGACACGGTTTGTGTGCTCTATGAGTACTAAACGCATGTGTGAACTCCAGTTCCTCAAGAGAATTACAAAATGCATTAAAGTTATCTCAAGCTTAAGCACTTGTCTACACTGAAATCGACATCTGCCAAAATTCATTTTACGAAAAATTAGTGTCACGATAGGCAAATGGCTAGTTGAGGGCCCCGGCATGTTGTCTTGAACCACGCCGGGGCCACTGCGACAATCTACGCCGAATACGTTGACCTGTATTCCCGCGAAAATAAAGAAGACCGGAGTGGAGAAGGCACAACCGTTTACTAGACCGCTCTACTTAGTTGTGTCTTGTACAATTACGGTTCAGTGGTCATGTACAAAAATAAACACAGATGTCTGCGAGGTCACATGACTAAAATGGGTGGTCATGGGCCATGTAGACTGGTTAATGAACCAGTGGCCTTTCGTGACTGACGGACAGGTCGTGAAAAGAGGGACGTGTGCTGGAAGCTGCGAGGACTGGGTTATTTGACATGAATCAACACGAATCCCTACAGGCTTTTACCTAGGACGTCAGCAATTAAAGTGCCAGAAGATTGTCTGAGATGAGCAACGATCCCAAAATCACGCCATGTGGAAGGCGACATGTTGCTTCTGTTCCGACTTAAGACATCCATATTCGTGTCACGTTGTCTGTTTCATTGTGAATTCATTCTGTTGCGTGCACATCGCAAAGTTAAAACGCCGAAACAATTGTTTTTAGAAAGGCATGTGGCAGCCGATTTCTTGCATGTTTTTGCTCTTTTTTTGCTCGGACGCATGTACAGTGCCTGAACACCAAAAAAAATTTGCCAGGTGTTGATTCTGCACATGCCAATATCCCAAATTCGGTGCTCTTTTTTGATTTCATCCATGCCGTGTAGTCCTGGCGGACGATTGTAGACTCTTCGTTATACTACTAGTCCCTTTAAAGTGCGCCTTAAACACAGTGGCAATTTCGGGAAACTCGTTTTGTATATAAAACGGTTTGTTCTGTTTATATTTCAAAACATCCCATACAATTGTTTAAGCATGGACGTCCACCCATTCGTTTACATGAGATCTCAATTGGCTTGGTGTTGTGACGACCAGCAAGCAAGCGTAAGCGAACGCAAATCAATCGACTTTTACCGTGAATGCACTGCAGTGGACAGGCAGGCAGCGCGCGTGAGTGTTGTGTTCCTTCCCCGACCCACTGTACCAATGGCGTACCCTCTTTGTTATTGTTTTTTTGTCAGCAGTCGCCTGTAACGCACGCGTATCGATACGCACACAGAAGTTAGTTGCTCGATTTTACTCGACTGGACTTGGCTGGCGTGAAGCGAATAAACGGTCGTGTTTCCTTTCGACTCTGTCTTCTCTTTTCCCAGGTTGTGATCGGCTGTTATCGATAGGGTTTTAGCGGTAGTGCTAATTCAGGCCCCTACAGTGTAATTTCGTAGAGTAAGTGTAGTGACCGTCGTTACGTTGCGTCCAACGTTTGCGTGTGTGCATTTGTAGCTTCGAGTTGTGGAACCGAGTGAGCCATGAATGTGTTGGCATCACGTTATCGTGGTTTTAGTATGTGACAGGTATCACAGTTTGCGCCAATGAGGTGTTAGTTAATGTTAAAAGGGGGACATTGCGTCTGAGAATAGAGCAACTGCATAATCAAAGCGATTCACACAGTGGCAACTACGGTCTCTTTCCTTATATAGCAATGTATCTATATTATCTATTTAAGCATTTATCATTGAAATATGGGCAAAATGAATGCAGTGGCTTGAGAAAGTAATATTGTGATTCAAAATCTCATGACACTTAAAATTATGGCACGCTTTAAGTATTCAAAAAAGCATTAGGCCATCGTCTGAGCTATTTAGATAAAAATCTGCTACTGATAACTACTTGATACACCACCATCTCTACCTTTTCCAAATCCAACTTCTATGTACGCCGTCTATCCTCCAATCAAAATCAATCATCGCACCACTTAAAGCGTCTACTCCTCATCAGCATTCCTTTTCTCATTACTAGTATTATTGCGTTACAACTTGAACATAACTTAGACTTCTGCATTGTGCCAGTGGCAATTTTAATCCCAAACATGCCATGCAACTGCGTCTCTAAATTTGACCGCGTAAATTAGTACCATCTACTTAAAGCAGATTCTGATATTTTTTTTCAATACGCTTATTTAAAATATGCACTGTTTGTAAATTTGAAATTATCAGATTTACCAGAGACGTTTTCCAGTAGACCAATATTCAAAGGATTCTTACGAACTGCTAGTCACATTGTGGCATCTGTCTGCCTACAACTGTGGGCAATCGCTCTTCAATCGCAGTAACGGCTGTTGATTGATAAGTGGGCATATGTAACTTGCTTCAATTCAATGTCGGAGAGAATGTGCACTTTAGAAAGCCACGTCTAGCTTAACTATTGCTTATTCACAGACGTTTGCAGGTATAATGCGCCATATGCCTGTATTTTTGATGTGACGTTGGATTTCTGAAATCAAGCAATATATTTTGGCCCGTTAATTCCCTATCCAGTAAATTATGTAGTCACCTCTAACAACTCTTATCAAATTATTTCTTTTACACCCGTTTACATTTAGTTGATGCGGAAGCAGCTTGTTTCTTAAAGGAATAGTATCGCATAAGTTGGGATACATGAAGGTGGGCAAATCGCGTTCATTTAAAAGATGATAGTTTGAGTATCGCAAACATTATATTGTCACAAAAGTTACTAGTCAAGTTTCCTTACATAATAGATCACTCTCTGACAGGTCTTAACAGCGCGACATGTGGCGGGCATGTCAGGGAGAACGTGCAGACGTTGAATGAGATCCACCACTTGACGCTCGAACTCGTTTACTTGCTGTTGGAGCATTTGATTATTTTGGTTGTGATCGAAGTCAGTACCTGTGGAGATAAAACCGATTGAAAGCCATAAAACAGAAAGAGAATTCTAAATGTTAAGTACTTGTGACATTTCATGGGATGTGGTTTTTTAAACAAGGTTTGCAGTTCAGAAATATGGCCTACAAAATCAATGTGTCTCTTCGTGTTACGTCCATCAGAAAATATCAACGTACTAAGAAACAATAACAAATGCGTCAATTTAAACGAGGTAGTAAAAAACGCGCTTTTATACTAACCACTTGCGATGCTTGATGACTGCGAATCATCCGAATCGCTTCTTGAGGTCGGAGGGGTTATCGATGCACTTCGCCTCATGTTCTCTTTGTCCCTGATGTTGCAATTCTTTCCTTTCAGCTATAGTCTAACGTTGGTATTTATAGGCGTGTTCAGCGTGTCACTGTGAGATTATATGAAAATGACACCGTGTAAATCCAATAATGACTCCCCCTTCCCCAATTCTCAGCTGATTGTATCTATCGCTAGTCGCGTTTACTGTGAACTGAGACAAGACAGACGTTAAGAAATCTCAGATCCTGTCGTGTGTTTAAGGTGTGATTGCGCAAACGTGACGATTGTCTGGCAGCAGTAACAAATGAAAAATGAGTGTGAGTCACTGATGCCATCAGTCTCCGTCGTAATGCCTAACGGTATCATCTTAACCCGTCCATACTTATATTTGTGCACATGAACAGTTCACTGAAGGAGGCATTCGTGAGTTACAGAGAGCTCTATTGATTTGGTTGACCTGGATATCGTGTCTAGTTGTGCGGATGTGCTCAATTTATCTTCATCTCCTGTTTCTGCCTAATGTGTTATTCCTTCAAACAGCAAAGATGTCTGCACCATTGAATATGCGCTCGAGTTCCTACCGATTAAGTCAATTAGCCGCACTCCAAGGGTCCCTATCTACTTTGATTTCTATTGGCCACTTTTGTGTAATGTGGGATTCAAACCGCCTACATATATTTTGTCACGTCAACGTGTTCAATTGCAGCAAAAAAATCAGAATGCATCAAACAGCCATTAAATCAGGATTAAAATATGCATTCAAACTATGATAGCAATCAATTGCTGCTAACATTTCAAATTGTCAAGAGTGTTTGCTGACTTAAAGAAAGGCACAGTAGCTGAGAATTCATATCATACATGAAACAACGTCAGCGTTTGTTTCATAATCACATCCGATGTAACCATGCATACCGAAAGCCCATTTGCACACTTATGCCAATAACATCTGATTTGTTTGTCAACGAACAATCACTGACAAGAAATCGACGTCATACAAATATTTTTTTAGAAAAGTAATTTAACTCCAATAAGCAAAATAATTTGAAACAAAGTAATTGATGGATGACCATTCCAAACAAATTTTACTTCGAGTCGACTACATTTGCCAATCATCACCAAAACCTAATAATTTAACCGCAACACTAAAAAGGAAAAAAAACAATTAGGATTTCCGCTAGTATTTATTCCAAGTAATTGCAGTGACTGGCAGAGGGCCTTGTTAGATTAAGTTGAGGAGCGTAGCATGCGTGCTTATTCATATTTTGTTGGGTTTATTTCATGATTGTCGAATGTATTGCGCTGTCTCAAGCACCTTCAGGTGAGAAAGATTATAATTGCATTTCCTTATTAGATAAGCTGAATTCAGCAGAAATACAGGTGCAGTCGACTTCAACGATAAGTTCATGGAGTGATGCAGAAGTGGTGTTTTAGGCGGAGTTTCTAGACTTGGATGTGGTCACGAATGAGGAGGTGGAGGAGTAGAATAAAGTAAAACTGCAGGCACAACCTTTTCCAAGGCAATCTTTCCAAAATTTAACCAGTGTCTGCACATTTAAAATCATGGAAATGCAAGGAACCCAGGATAATTCTGATTATTTGGATTTGGAAGAGAACCCTTAGGGTAAATTCCAATTCTCAAAATTAGTTGGCATGAACATATCGATGAATTAGGAAAAGATCTCAGTTCATATGAAGTGAATCAATTTGATTCACACCCGTGTATTTGGTTCCTTCATTCCCAGATATAATGTCTCCCTGTACACATTTACTCACACTTCACTTGCGCCAAATGTGATAACTGTCACCTACGTGTCGAAGTCAGCACTTTTAACACTTAATCTGTTTCACACCTCTAAGCTTCAAATGCGCATGCGCAAACGCAGCAAACAATGTGGCCACGGACACACCATGTACTCTACGCAACGACACCATGTGAATTGAGGTCTCAGTTTGACGGGTGCTTAAATGTCGCTTTTGGTGGGTAACAGAGTAATCTGTTAAGAACCATGTCAATAGACTCACTGAGGATCAGAATAATTCTAAGGTTCACAATATTCATAAATGCTATTTGTGATTTACAATGAGGACTGACAGTGACTGACTCTAACTAATATAGGTTTCAGTTTGTCAATTCAGAATCTAGGATATTTTAAGGCCAGGATATTGAATTGAGTGACTTAATAAAATGGGTTTGCTAGAACTTTCTATTGCTAACACTAACAACTGTCATTTTTACCCTATCTCACAGTTGACAAAAAAACAATCGTACAAATATCAACGCTGGCGTTTGCCTGGAATAAAGACCAGCGACGTCGACAAAGAAGCAAAGATGGGGCAATGCCTTTCGACAAAGCCTCCGAATTATGAAGCGACAGCAATGTAGGAGACCCGAATTTCAGAAATTTTGTCAGTTGTAAGCATGCACTCAATGCGTGTTTTTATTGTCCAGTTCAATTAGGCGCTGTCGCAGTGATTCTGTCTACGTTGAGATTCCCTTACCAATTGAGCACGAAAAAGCACCCTGAATTTTTTGGTTTTAATATTTGATTGCAGATGTGTCTGATTGGTGTAGATTATAGGACAAGCGTTTTATTCTGCAAAAACCAAACTTTTGTGCTTTATTCTGCTTGATCGGAAGTATTCTAATAATCAATTTAACGTGCAATCTTTTCGTTGATATTGTATTAGTTGATTCGTTGCGACTAAGAAAATGTGTTTTCGTAAATCGAAAATCACATCCATTTTCGATGTACATAAAACTGATTCAAAAGTCATACCTAATCTCACTCTACATAAACTCACAGGGCCTTCATTAATGCCCTCCCTGCTAATCACCAAGTGTGCATTACTACATGGTTAATATGGCCCATTGCAAACATATTGAGGGTACCACCATGAACAACTTCCAACGTGGTAAGCTCCACTTGATTCAGAAAGTTCTATTACCTTGCCTATTCCAATTCAGTTCAAATCAAATGTTAAGGCGAAATGTGGATGCTAATTGTGGAAACAGAGCAGCAGACGTTAATAAATCAGAATCCAACTAGGCTTCGCCATGGGCAGACGTCACCGTCAGGTGCAGTGACTTGTGAAAACATGATGCCTATTTTGAGGATTACAATATCTGAATTATTACGCTTAAAAAGAAAAAGGCTGTGGCAAAAACTACGTTGTTATCAAAAGATCGTTATGACTTGTTTTATCACTGTCAATATTTCACTGCGATTCCTGACATGACTTATTTCCTGTTCATTAATATTATTATCGAAATTTACACCTGCCTATCTTTCCCTTGCAGCAGCAGGCACAGCTCAGTAGCATCAAAACCCTCAGTCTCCTTGGCACGGTCAACTTCGTCAAATGAGGGACAAGCTAAAGCATATTCATCAACTGTTAATGAAGAGGCTGTGGGCCACATCGGATGGTAAGGTCGTGACGCTGAAATCAGCCTGTGAAGACGCTGAATTAGCCATTCGATTTGCACAGTTTCAACTTGCAGCAACCAAATATTCCTAATGACGAATGATTGCTGTTCTTTTCGGACAACTTCCCTTTACTTTGACCTGTGCGCTCATGTCACAAGATTTGCTATATAATCGCGAATTACTGCAATTCTTAGCCTTTTGTTATTTCCTTTGAAATATGGAGCCACATCCGATCAGTGCTTGTACAAAGAACACATCAGGTTATTTGGAAGGTAAGATTGTGGCCAGAAAACTTGCTTGATCCATAGCGATGCTAGGAATGCCTAGATATAAGGAAAAGCAGAAAGATGAAAATGCAATGAAATGGAGCGTTTTTCAGATCGATCAAGGGAGATGTGGAAGGCAACACTTTTAAGATGGCGCATTAAAAATTACAGTATTAACAAGCCTAAACGTGTACATTGCAGTCAAAAAGAGCTGTTTTACTGATTAGATGCTTACATATCTGGCCACCGATGAAGCAGATGGACTGTTAACTCTCTTTCTATATTGTTCGATAAGAACAGTTAAGTTTTGCTTACGCCTCCTAATATTTTCTCAGTAACTTTGGTCTCATTCCATCTGTGAACGTCAAATGGAGGACTCATCCTCGAATCTGGTGCAACCTTTCTTATGCACAGCTTCGAAATAATGAATAACTGCATCATAACGACTCTGAAGGTCCTATTGATTGCAAATAGGCTTTTTGCTTGTGTCGGACATTTTATGCCCTTTAGTGTACGAGGTGGCTGGAGTTTTGGCTAAGTGACTATGTTGAACCGATGGCTTCAATGATATATGCATAATGCTAAGCAGCTTTCTATCCAATTTTTTGCAATTCTGTTTCTTTATTTCATGGAAAAAATAAGCTTAATGCCTGATGTCCAGCGTAGGCAATGAAAAGTATTTCCAAGTGGAAATTTCAGCTGACTTTTAAAAAACTGTCAAATCACAGCAAAAACCAGTACATTCTGGAATTTGTTTATCGCGATTTAGTGTCTCCATAATTTGAAATACACTCCCTATGAGAAGAAGTCAAGTAGTCCCTGTCTGCCAACGAAAACGTGAAAGGGCATTAAAACCGCAAGAGCTCAAATCACGTCAGAAAGTCGGTACAGGAAAATCAGGTCAAGCGTGCATAACATTTAGGGTGGGGATCGGATTGATGCCATCGAAGTGCTAGCGCAGACGTCAATGAGCATTGTCAGTGTACAGAGAGACAAAAGATATTCACGGTACCGCAGCCCATGGCGATTTTGTTTTAACATAGTCTGATGTAGTTACTATAGGAAAAGAACTACGATATGCCAGAACGTACTGTACAATGCTAAATGTCTCGAAGATGCGGTGGAGTAATAGGTTTTTGTAATTCAATAGTGCTTGGGAAGAAATCTACAAAGAGAAATTTGTGCATTATTTCCACCAACTTAGCCATGGAAGCCTTGGGAGTATATGGAAGAAAGTCTAGCAAACACAGCTTTACATCATTTCCTCCTTCAAATTCACTTTTTGGGTTGAGGTAGTCATCACCAGAGCCGTCTCATTTTCACCAGTCAGCGAACTTAACGCCGGCTGCGCATGAATCTTTGTCGCGTTCGGATTATCTTAAAGGCAAAATTTGCTTGCAGTGGTATTATTTTTCCCTTTCACCATAGACAACTCACGACATGAGTACAAGCTGCGTCATAAAACATCACAGGCAATGGCATGCAATGCTGCTGGCTATGTCTTTTTGCACAACTGTGAAAATGCCAAATTAAATAGCACATCGTTGATAGCACAAACCACGGATGCCAGCAACTAGCTAAGTACGCCAAAACACACTCTCAGAAAATACTGTACTTATTAAATTAAATCGTTTAGGGAAGTCCACATTTAGTCTATACGGACGCAGCTCCTTTCTTAACGAAAAATTAACTAATGGAGGAATTGTTTCAGATAAGTTTACTCAAGAGATTGTTGTTAGACAGGCCATAAGAGTGCGACGTGTGGCAAACCTGCATGAGTCTCCAAGCAGTCGTTGAGTGAGTCAGTCCACTTGAAGCTCGAACTCCTTCAACCCCTGATGGAGCGAGTGAGAATTTTGAATTTTGATCAAAATCAAAATCCGTAGTGATGGTGCCAAATGACAATTCCAAAACCCAGATTTTGTTTTAAATTTTTGCTAACAGCGACCTGTCACTTGACCACAAATTAAATGTTTCAAACGCTGATAAATTGGCAAGCACCGACCCTTAGAAAGTTCATTTCAGTGTAAGGTGGCAGTTTCGCCAATGCAAAAGTTCGAAAACGACAGCAATTGTATATTAAACAACAGCTTCGAACTATTTAGTTAAAGTGTCCGAAACCATATAAACCGCCGTAACGTGCAAACGAGTGCACGGCCCAAACCTATCCTGTTAAATATGACAATCCGTATACCAATTTATCTGTTGATTTCTAAAACATTTAAAAGAGTTCATAGGACCAGGGTAAATGCACTTTTTCTGGCGTCGAGATTTAATGGATGAAGTTAGTTTTCATACACGTATTTCGCGTCTTAACTGTGGGGTTAGTTGAAAATAAAACGAACAAATTGCAATAATGACGATGACTCCACATTCCTTCATCTGTTAACCGACAGCAGTCACATTTGCACAGACAAGAAAGTCGACAACAGTTACGCTTGATTTATATTCGTTAAGCCATTCAAGGTCATGTCAATCGCTATAGGCGTGAGTGCGAGAATGTCACAATTGTCTGATAGCAGAAACCGATGTAAGACAAGGTTGAGTTATGGATCCAATCAGTCACCGCCGTTATGCCCAAAGTTGTCACCTGCACCTGTTTGAACGGGACACGCATATATAAGCTAGAGCAGTTGACCAGAGAAGGCATTCGTGAATAAGCGATGGAACAAACACCCTCGGGAATGAGTTCGAGCACAGAGGGCTCCAGCGATCCGCTTGACTGGGATGTCGCATCTAGTGGTGAGTATGCGCTTGCTGTTTTCAACTTCTGTGTCTGTCCAAGCTGATATTCTATGTTATACCTCAAACTGTAATGCTTTGGTAAGCAGTCGCATCAGATACAAACGTGCATATCGAATGTCCGATTACACAGCATCAGCAAATAGTCACTGGCCCCTAGTTTACGTTAAAGAAATCGTTTTCAAGAAAGGAAATTTCGAGCATTTAACCACAATGTTTTGAAAACATGGAAAAGATGGACCATCAAACTTAACACACTTGGCTTCTAGTCGACTACATTTCCTAAGCATCGCTAGGTGATATCAGTCTATCTTCAACATAATGAAGGCAATCCAGTTGGGATGTCTGCTGGTGTTGGTTTCATGTAATTGC